>JBCAUA010246249.1:0-20350 GCA_038406235.1 Peronia verruculata | reverse complement strand
TAAAAACCCACCCCCTCTGTTTCTTACGCCATTCAGAACACATACACAGACAGACGCAAACTCTCTCTCTCTCTCTCTCTCACACACACACACACACACACACACACACACATACACACACCAACAATTCCATACAAACTCACAGTGAACCCTTGCATATCTCTGATTCTTACACGCCCTAACACTGACAGTTTCTGATGACCCTAGGGCTTTATTTTGAAGTGCAGTGCACAGAACATTGGCCTACCTCTGGTTTGCTTGTATGTGTTTTCACCGACAATGAAGTTAATGGTTTGTTAAACGTCAGGCTTTTGCACTGAGTCAAGCTGAGTTTCGTAATGGAGGAAACAAAAATGGATGGATGGGATGGATGGATGGATGGATGGATGGATGGATGGATGGATGGATTTATGGAGGGAGGGAGGGAGGGAGGGAGGGAGGGAGGGAGGGACGGACGGACGGATGGATGGATGGATGGGTGGATGGATGGATGGAGGGACGGACGGACGGGCGGATGGATGGATGAATGGATGGATGGATGAAAGGATGGATAGATGGATGGATGGATGGATGGATGGATGGATAGATAGTATAAGTGGATAACTGGATGGATGAATGGAGGGAAGGATGGATGAAGGAATGGGTGGGTGGAAGATGAAATACTGCTTGAATGAAATATTGTCACTGTCCCCATATACCCTTCCACTTATTTTCCGTCCATCGTTTAGGGACAGCAGGGCTCTTGCTCATTAGGGTATGTCGACACAACTAACTATTAGAAATAGATCCTAGCTATTAGCAGTTAACCGGTGTCACATCACACGATCGCATTTGCTGTAAACAAATTCCATCTTGGAGGACGCCAATTTGCAAAACTGTGACCCAGTTTATGAACCTTAAAAGCAGTTTTGTTCCAAATCCAATACACTTTCAATCAAACTTGGAATAAACTGGCTCTGTGACGCCTGTGAACGTCGATTCGTTCAACTGTTGATAAACTTTCTTGCACCCATCCTCTCAAACGGCTTACAGTAATTTCGCAGAACCGCTCGGCAAAATAGCACTTGTCCTTTGGGCTAAGATAAGGTAAGGAACTTTGCCCTGTTTTGACAAAGCGCCGTATGTGATCAAATTACATGGCACATAGAGTTACTTGGCGGTGAATCCATTGCCCATGATAAAAACGGTGTATTCTTTTTTTAACTTTGCCTATGAAAATCTGTCTAACAGTCTGTCTGTCTGTCTGTCTCTCTGTCTGTCAGTCTGTGTAACTCTATCTATCTATCTATCTATCTATCTATCTATCTATCTATCTATCTATCTATCTATCTATCTATCTAATCTATTTGATTTTCATCTTACCTGGAAACAGTAAATTAAATTACATATACTAAAGTATACTATGTATAATAAAATTTCATTATTCAGGTTTTCCTAGAAGGCAATGAAAAATTCCTCACCTTCCTATGAATTAGAAATGTTGTTATAATTTTTCAGGTGTAATCGAATGTCTTTGCTACGAAAATGTTAATCTGTTTCTCTACTGCCTTGTAACGCAGTGATGTTAAAAGTCTCCGGATAGAATGGTAAACAGTGCGCAGGACGTGTTGAGGGCTCTTTCAAACAGAGATCCGAGTTTTGTCGTTTGCGTTCATTTACTGTCTCAGGGTAGCAGTTCTGGCCGAGGCAGCTTAAGGCTCCAACAATCAAGGCAGGGGCTGTATTGTATGATTTACTTGTGTGCTTGAAGGTCAGGCCAGAGATTCTTCACGTGCGCTTCTTTGCAACGTGTAAACGAGCGGTGAAACACTTTGTTTTGTTCCTGGTTCTCGGTGCGTGTGTGTGTGCGAGCTGTATTAAAGGCGTACAGGACCCTTAAGGAACGTGCACACGTTATGCTCAAGTAAGTACATGTAGTATGTCGCGGAATTTGTGCGCGTGTGTTTGTCGACGTTTGCGTATGTAGCCGAGAATCTGTGTTGTCTATTCTGCATGAAGATGGAATGTGTGTACCTGTCCTTCCTTTAAAATGAGCTCTTTGTTATTCTCCATCTATCTATCTATCTATCTATCTATCTATCTATCTATCTATCTATCTATCTATTGTCTATCTGTCTGTCTGTCTGTCTGCCTGTCTGACTGTCAGATTATCTAATTAAAATCAGTATTATTATATTTCTTTCCCGCTTCTTGGGATGAGGTTGTGTGTGGGATTCGAATTAGTATTGCCTATTTTAGCCAAATTAATTGCAGGTTTGTCTATTCATGTATGTGTGTGTTATTAAGTCATGCTTGACGAGGCCATAATTTCAATATTTATGTATACGAATGCATAGGGTAACAACATACCAACCTTGCACCTCAGATAGCCAAACATCCAGCCAGTAGAGCGTGTCGTTGGGGATGTGTACTTTTGCGTTTGCATGATGTTCTGTTTTTGTGGTTTTGAAATGGCAGAAAGTCTACTCTGTTTTTGTTTTGTGAATATATTTGTTTAAGGGTGGTAATGTGTGATCTACCTGCTGCGCTCTTGACTCGACAGTTATTTATCTATTCATGCGATCACATCTGTATGCAAATGTGTGTGTGTGTGTGTGTGTGTGTGTGTGTTCTTTGTAGTTATCTTTTATATGTAGCTGTGTTATTCCTGGGATGGTAAAATGTCTGGTTGTGTGTTGTGGTTCTGTTTGAAGATATGTTCTACCTCTCTCTTTATCTATCTCTTTCTCTATATCTCTCTATCTATCTATCTCTCTTTGTATCTCTCTCTCTCTCTATCTATCTATCTATCTATCTATCTATCTATCTATTCGCCTGTCCCATCGTCCCATGTCCATCTGTCTGTGTCAATCTCTCAGTCTCGAGGCGAGGTAAAACAGATAGAAGTGGTTCTTGCTACTCCGTCCGACAGCAAAGGTGTGAAACTATGAATTCTCTGTCACATGTCGACAACCCAGTCTGCACAGTCACCTGAGAACAATTTGTTACCTAGTAACCGTTTTATTATAATGCCGCGACTGCCAGCTGTCATCTAAATCACCTCCATGTGTCTGCTTTTTTTTTTTTTTCATTTTCTTCCTTTTTTTTTTTTTTTTCGCTCTTGTTGTTTGTGTATTTTTCCATGGTCTCGGTCTTTGACTCCTATTCCCCCCTACCCATCTGGCCCCCACAATATTCACCTCTCTTTTTCTCTTTTGCTCTCTCCCTCTCTCTCTCTCTCTCTCTTTCTTTCTCTATCTTTCTGTGCCACATACACACACATACACGCAACCTCTGTGTCACATAGACATCATCTTCACTCTCGTTTGCTTCCTCTTTTTCCTCACCCTCCTTGACATCCACATTCTTTCATAGTGCCTGGTTTTCTCTTTCTTACATTTTCTCTCCTTCTCCCCCTCCCCCCCTTCTGTGTCTTTTCTCTTCTCTCTCTCTCTCCCTCTCTCCCGCTGTCTCTCTATCCCACCCAAACGTTCTGTCACAGCTGATTTCTATAATGCAGGAAATAAAACCACTTGGCCATGCTTTCTGTTCTCTGTCTGTGGAACACGTGCTGGAATATCTGCCTGCCTGGTCTTTTTTTTTTTTTTTGCATGTGATTGTGAGCAAAGATTGGAATGATAAAAGTATCTCCACATGTATGAAAATAAGAGCATGATTTATGTTTCTAGGTAATAACTCATAATAACATAATTAAGAACATTAATTTATATATTCTTAGGTGTTTGAAGCTGTTTACAGAAACAGAGTATGTTTATAGTCACACACATGAGAAATGCGCCAGGAGCATCGGCAAATGTCCATTAACATATGGTAAAGAAATTTGGCATAAGTGTGAATTTTTAATCACATCAATTTCTCATAATTTGTTGTTTGATTATATCTGTATACTGAGTTGGTTGGCCTTTGGGGCAATTTATGTTCTGTGGTTCAAGAAATGTCCATAAATTATTATAGCATAGAAATCTGGTCCGCAGGTTTGCCGGTTATGCAACAGTAACAGGATAATATAACACTGGGGTTGAACTTTGACCGACTGCGCAGGGGCCTATTTTTTATTTTTTTTACATTGTGTAACAACTGGTCCGTATACTATGATAGCCCATCCAGGCGGTGTTAGCGCTGAGCCGCTGAGCATAGATAAATCTGGCACTAGAACGCGATAATCACGATATAGAAGGATCTTTTATTTCAGACTCTGGGATTTGCTCGTCTACTGGTCCCCATAATTTATGATAGCCCATACTAAGGGCCGTATTGGCGCTGAGCTGGTAAGCATAGATGGCGCTACAAGGCGATAACCACGATATTTGGAAGATCTTTTATTTCAGATTCTCAGATTTGATCACTGCAAGTGAAAAAGAAAAAGGACAGAAAATCTCAGTAACAATCCGGTTGCTCTATCTTCCTCCTCCGCCTCCACCTCCAGAAGATTCAGCTGTATAAGCCGCAATCTGTGGAGCACGTACTTGTGCAAGAGGTGAAGCGGTTAGTGCGCCGACCGTAGCTATGCGACCTGGCCCATCATTGCACCGTGACATTTCTCAGCATGTCGCCCTCACGTAAAATCTATGAGATCCAGTTTTGTTATTATTATTTTTGGGGGACGCAGTGGCTCAATGAGTATGGCGTCTGCTCATGGAGCGGCCGGGATCGTCTCGCGGGTTCTGCATCGCGGGATGACAGGACACGAAGATCGAAAACCCGCATTTTTTTCAGTGACACAACGGTCCCCTGGCTTCCTATGGGTAGGGAAGCCCGACGTCTAGCCTTCTCGGATAAGGGCGAATATATTTCGGAGGTCCCGTGTGTACGTTACGCACGTTAAAGAACCCTTGGCAGTTGAAAATCGATGGAAGAGTAGGCCTGAGTGCCGCTGTCCGGGCAAAATTTCCAAATTTCTACCCACAAAATTTCTCAGCAAAAATTGACAACTTCTAAAAGCCGAGATAATGTTATCTCTTCGGATTGAAAGGCTTGAAAAAAAAAAACCACACAATTAGTATCCTTGAATAATAGTCGACTACTCTAAATGCCTGCATGTGGGAAGGTATAAGGACTTTGAAAAGACAGATTTGTACATATAACTGTCTTTCATGGTAGCACATTTCAATGGCATGACCAAAGAAGAGAAATATATATGATCAAACTTGTGCTGTCATTTTCAAATTGCTCTTCATTCTCAATGAAAACCACCTGTTCTGTCAGCTGTATTCAGATTCATGTTTTTTGTGGTCCAGAATGTTTGGCAGTATATATAATTCATCTCTCTCTCTCCCCCATTCCTCCCAACTGTTCCTTCTTTTTTTTTTGTCAGTTTCAGTTTACAGTCATGTCATCAGTATCAGCAATAAGTGGCATCTGTATGTGAGACAAGGAACAAGGCAACTCTTCATGCGATGTCGAATGTAGCTGAGTGTCAGTCATTCTCTGATTTTCAAAGTCTTAGAGAGGCAGTTGAAGTTGCGCTCTGTGGCCCTGTATCCATTATCTCATCCAAGACAGTAGAGCAAGCAAACAGGGAAATAAAAGATGGGGAAAATAAATTTCCCTCTCACCTTCAGTTCAAGTAAGTTCATGAGAACGAAAGAACGAAGTTTCACAAAATCAATGTGATTGTCCGTGTTGTATGGGTGACCATTTTTCAACCAGAAACTATATGTATGTATTTTATGACATTTGACTTTGATATTTTGTTGCACTTTTTGTGATTTGTCAAAAATCACATTACCTGGCAATCCTCCCCGAAATTTTCATTTTTGACCAGTATTAAGATATATATTCATACAGCTCTTAAGCGCCATACACGTTCAGTTAATTTAACTCCGTATTCTTCATATGTGTCCACGATAGTTCCAGAGTCAATTCAACTGAACATTCGAACGCTCCACATGTTCTGTTTGTCACACTGTGCGACTCAGTTTTCTCCGTGTAGGAAATGGCATTGTGAGATATTAGTCTATTCGAGCCTAGCTGCATTGTGTGTAATTAAGCGAAGGAATAGGCGAAAAGGAAAAAAAAAAAAAAGGAAGGAATAGGCGAAAAAAAAAAAAAAAAAAGAGCTGATTAGAGTTAAACTCACATGTATTAATTATTTGGAAGAACTGTAATTATACTCTAAAGATTTTCAGGATTATCTAAGAATGGTTGCAAAGGCCTGAAATCTTTATTTCATGAGCACAGGACTTCGTTTAGAGAGAATGAGACCTACTGCTCCTCTACATTCTTAGCCACTAGCATAAACTACAAAGACTTAAGTATTCAACCTGCATTCCTCCCCAAACACTATCTAGAATACTATCCAACACAGTAATCATTTATGCCTAAATGTACTAGATCTAGGTCTGTTAATAAGGGTAAGGATAAATGTAAATTGCTATCTTTTTTATAAGCATCAGATCAAGGCATGCACGCGAAGGCCACCCTAATTTTGACATGCTGATTTCAAATCTTAATTATTATTTTTTTTTTTATTTGAGCTATGATTTACATTGTAAATTCACCGTATCTTATTTTCCGCCTGAAGCAAACTTGAAAAGAAGCCTACGTCTAGGTGATCTCAGCTTCAGCCTGCAGAACTGCTAAAAAAATATCAGGCGTTGCCTGGTTTGCTCAGTTCGGGATTTTGCGATAACAAAGTTAGCCTAATTTCCCGTACACGCACCGTATGAACTGTGCAAACCCAGACTGCACAGTTAGAACGGAGTAAAAATTGAGCGTGTATTGCCATCTTAGTTAAATTAGGGGTGCCAAACCTCCACCTAAGTCAGAAATCCTGACTTCCTGCTCGTCACTGACTTTTATATTTGACTGGCTGGACAGCCAGTCCTTTTTTTTTTTTTAAACAATCCTGTACGAATCTTGAAAGCACAATAATTCCCTGCATGCTCATCGCAAGGGTTGATTTATCATTTGGATGCCTCATTTAGACTTGGAACACAAAGTTTGTGAACACTTGAATTCCACAAAACAGAAAACAAAAAAAAAAATAAAAAATGATGTGGCCATGGTTTGAGTTAAGAAAAGATTGATGCAAAGAGGCAGTTATTCCCAAACACAGTTTTGATCTAAATTGAGACAGAGATCCACCCTCATTCATAAAACTAATGATGATGGTACTGATTATAGTTGTCTTTCAAACATTTTTTTAACCACTGGATATTTTATATTGAAAAGAATCATGCAGCACATCATCAACCAAAAATCTTATAAACTGACACTCTGTAGTCCAATACAGCATTTCTATTATAAAGTCTCTCAGTTTATTGAGACTTACTCGCTCTTTGTGACACTTGGACCTGCTTTGCTGATGTCTTGGTACAAAACTGATTACCTGGCAGTATATGGAAAAAGACCAACACGAAACTCTTCATCAGCAGCTCTCTTTCTTTTTCAGTCTTTCTTTCTTTTGAACTAACAACTTCAGTTTTTATCATAGCCCTTGCATCTCATTACTGATGAAGAGTCCGCAGTTGGGTCAGTACTGCAGTTGGTAGGCATGACAACCTCTTGTTTATAGTTAAACAATAAAAAATCTTGCAAAATCAATCACTGAAGGCACTGTATCCGAAAGAGGCAGACGGGGAAGACAAAAAAAAAAAATGGAGCACAACATGAAAGAATAGACTAATCTCCTTCTGATTACCATGCTGTGATTAGCTGAAGATGGGGAAATGTGGAGGGAAATTGTCATGGTGTCATTAATGGTGGCGAACCCCCCCCCCCCCCCTGAAAAATGTGAAAAAATGTGTTTTAGTGTGTTTATTTCAAATTCATTGCATAATTTCCCACAATACCTACCGCTAGCTCACAGCACATTAGTTCGCTGTGGCATAGTGATTGAACGTTCACGCATATGCTTTTCCTTCAATTTTTTTTTCTTTGACAAAACTTTTTTTTAAACTTGTAAAGCCATTGTCAAACCAGATTACAGTGGAAATTTGCAAATTTTTATTAACAAACTTGTGGTGGGGTTAATTTGCATGTCTTTAAATTATGTAACATGATGGCGCCTACCAACCCGATTAATTTTTAAGACTTTTTCATGAAATCAGGCAGCATCCTGTTAAATAGTCATTTTGCAAGATTAGAAAATAGTGAATTACAGTCATTTTGATATATTGCGTTTAATTTGTTGCAGGAATGTGCGGCTAGGGTGCAAGCAGTTTGGATACAGAGCAGATGGGAAAAACACCCGGGTCACTCACTCACCTGTGAAGATCCAGTGTCCAGCTCATGTGATTGCAGTTGCAGACCAGGAGCTGGGAGTTCTGGTTATCAAGCAGGTGTCTTTTGAGCACAACCATCCCGTTCTTCCACCGACGTCCACAGAGAAACGACGACTGTTGCCTGCCTTACCTGATGATGATCATCCAGTCTCTCATGTGGGTCTGACCATAACAGTGGTAAATGAATTTCTTCTCTAATTTTATCTCCTGAGAACAGTTTTATTCCTTGCTGAACATTTTTATTCCAAATAATAAAATCTGTTGATATTTAGGTCATACATTATTACATCATTTATACATTAAACAAAAGCTGTTTAGAGAAGAATAACAAGTGTTAGAAATGATGATCAGTGTCCTTCAAGTATCAAGTAGATAGAGAATCTAAAAATAGCCATCTGTTAACATACTATATGTAGCCTATGCCTTGAATGTCAGGTTATTTCTGACTCACTCCAAATTCATTTAAATTTTAAATCCAATTTAAGTTACTCATAAATTTGTATTTGTAGTTATTAGAAATTAGGATCAGCCAAAGATTTTAATAAATACATTAATTCAACAAAGGGGATATCTACAGAGTAATTTCCACCGAGTGGTTTTAGATTTTCAGTTGAATCTAAAGAATGGGTCCACTCCCATTCTCTCTTTACCATTGCTGGCTGGATTTTGAAGAAAATGGGTTGAACTGAATCAGAAAAAGAAATGAAGAATTACATGATGTAGATGTAGATTTTGCAGATGAAATTATGGAAAGGTATAAAACCTATGATTTACAACATTCAGTAAATGAGAATAGCAAGTGCATGGACAGCATTCTACTAGTAAATAATGGGGGGGAAAAAATAAAAAAACGAAGGCCATGTTGTAGGGGAAACTAGCTTTATCTGTCAGACCATGTATATTTACATGAAAATTTCTTTTCATATACCAAGAAAATGTTTTCCCACTGAAGTAATTATCACATTATGATTTATGTATATTCCATGGAAAGTAATCATGTCTTATCTTAGTCACCATGCGCATCCACTGTTTTAAAAGAACTGTTCCAATATCCTCTTAACACATTTAGTACATAACTCCTCCTCTAAGTATTTCTTGTTGATTTCAGTCTTGCAAAGATCAGAGCAGTGATAATGGGGGAGACGTTCTTGTCAATGAAACAAATGAAGAGAAGCAAGATTTGCTATCTGATGTGACACAGTCAGAAGAGGATGAAGAGGAAGACATTGATGGAGATGAGGGAGATGACAGTGAGGAAGATGATGATGAATCAGATGATGAGGAGGAGGAAGTGAATTCAGCAAGATCTGCAAGTGGAAGAAGAAAAAATGCACATAAAATCTCCAAGGTGGGTGAAATTTTAGAACAAAGTGGAAGTGTGTGGGGGGGGAGGGGGTGCATCCTGGAGGTAATTTTTTTTTTTTTGTTATCACAGATAACAGACTACATAACCTTTTCCATTTAATTCAGCATGTTGAAAATTAGAGGAAAACAGTGGAAAAGATCAACTGTCTCGCATAGTGCCATGGCAGTGTTGCCATCTTGGATTTTGTCATGTCTGCAATGGATAACTTGGAATCTGTCTCCTCCACCAAATTTCAGTGGACCTTGATGAAACTTGTTGAAAGTCTTGTTTAACATAATTTGTATAAAATTTCTTATTTTCAGGTCTTCATACACAACGGTACATTTTCTAGAAATTTTTGAAAATGCTGTGTGTGAAAAAGTTTCTAATTTTGCCCTTTTTTTTCATTCTAAACCAATTTTTCTCTGAAACATACCACTTGAATTGACTGTGCATGCGTATCTTTTTTGGTCTTGCTGTGAAATTGGTGAATGTACCATTTGGATAGAATCAGTATAGAAATAAAAAAGTGGATAACAAAATTGTGAGAAAAAAACTGGTTTTGATAAAAATGAGTTTTGTCTCTTTTCAGGGAAAAATTGACATGGAGAATTTTTTGTTTGACCTTCAGCCTTCAAGTAGCCTTTTTTCACAATTTTTTTTTTAAATAGCCTTCTCTCCATGATGTCTGTGTTGCCTTACTCTGGCTTTCTGAACATATCTATTCTTGAATTTTGCTCCCTGCCCCCCATCATTATAAAGGCTCCTTTAGAGTTCATTTCTGAGTTCTCTATGTGTGGCATCCATATCTTCACTGTCAAAACCAAGAGTGTCTTAACCTTTTCTATGGCAGACAGTTCACAACTGAGCTCTGAAACAGCAAAAATAAAGGAAAAATTTTACTATTTATAGGACATTGAAGTTCATTGTAGATCACCTGAAGAAAACTGACTCTGACAATCTGCTTGATTGTGAGTTTTTCACACCTCAAAATGGACATCTAATGTCCATCTATGGCATTGGGCCCCAAGATTTTGCTAAAAGAGGCCATAAACAAGTGTTTTCTGCATCCTTTGCCTTATTGGATCAAATAGCGATGATCTACCACTGCATATAACAACTAGAGGGAGCCAAATCCTGGGTGGCAGTAGACCACGCCATCCGTCAAATGACCATTGGTCAAACATGTTGGGATGGACATATCTACTTTTTAATATCATTTTTATCGTTAGGGCTTTAAAGAGAAAACAAATAACCCAAACCAAATATTTTAAGGAAAAACTACATTTCAGGACACTAGAGAAGGGTAGAAGAAATGCTTACAGTTTCAACTTTAGTCTCTCTGTTCTTAATACTGCCCAGCTTAGTGTCATATCTCAGATCCACATAGGCCACACCTGGCCATGCATCTTGAAATTGAAATGAACTGTTTTCTAGATATTTTGACATTTTAAAAATGGTAATCCTCTTGAAACTGATAACATACACAGCAATAATTTGTCACTGCATTTAACTACTTCCTAAATGTGACCTGTTATGAAATAGTGTTCCACAGTGGAACTAAGCTACAGTACCTTCCAGTGTGAATCACCAGCTCCAGATTGTCATCCAGCCTAGATATTTTACTCTTTGTTTCCCTTACAGGCCAGAAAATATGGTCGGTATTCCACGGAAGCTCTGGCGGCAGCATGGAGAGCAATTAGCAAGGATGGACTGTCAGTTCACATGGCTGCCCGCATCTACAAGATCCCTAAGTCTACATTGTATGATAGAGTGAACAATAAAAATATGTTCAACTTGGGCTGCAAACCCAATGCCAATAAGACCAAGATCCTAGATCAGGATACGGAGAGACAGATGGTAGAACATATTCGTCTGCTCCAGTCCTCAGGCTATCATGTGACCAAAAATGAAATGCTGTCCTTGGCAACAAAACTGAGTAGATTGACAGGTCGTCTTGGTAAGAAGACCAACTTGACCCGAGGATGGCTTCCCAGCTTTATGGAGAGATGGCCTGATCTGCTTAATGATAAGAATCATGGAGATTTTAGAAAACCAACTGATGCATTTCCACACAATGTAGTGGCATATTATGATAAACTCAAGTTCATCATGAATCTCCATAATGGTGCATTTCATAAAAAACCGCACTTGATTTTCACCGTGGAAGAGATTGTTTTTCTATCAGACCTTAAGTCTGTAATACCTCAAGTGCCTGACGTGAAGCGAAGATCTGAGCTGACATCAAATGATACTGTTCTGGCAAGTTTGCTGATCTGTGGTAGTGCTGCTGGTCATGTGATACCTCCTTATTTCATTGTAAAAGATAGAAAACCCAGGGACAATGTCATTGAAAGAAGTGGAATGAATATATCCACAACTGGCCTTGTGAATTCACCTCTGATCAAAGAATTTTTTGGAGAGTATCTCTTGGAAAACCTGTGCATAGGTTTGGCAGATTATATCCTGGTGATTCATGACTTGCCTGGTAGTGTGGTCAGCCCAGAGGTTCTAGGCTGGGCTAAAGAGGAGAAATTTATCTTGCACCCATGTCCTCCTCAGACCCGTTTTTCCAGCCAGCCTCTTGAGTTTGCTCATATTGACTCATTTAAACATTGTTTTGAGAATCATTGCAGTCAGTATTTGAAAGAACATTACCAGTTACATCATGAAATTTTATTTCATCTGGCTTGCACAGCAGTTCAAAAGTCTGTCAGTAATAAAACTTTGCAGCAAATGTTTGAAAAAGGAGGTATCTTTCCCTACAACACCTCAGAACTCACCAAAGAGCATCTTCTTCCCTATACTTTCCAGACACAGGCTTCAGAGATTGAAAATATTGCAAAAGGACCTTGTAGAAAACGTAGGAAAGTGATAAAAACTGGTGTGACAGAGAGCACAGAGGCCAAAATTGATATGGAGGAGTTGTGTTGTTTCTGTGAGCAAGCAGAGCCACCTCTGCACAGTGGTTTCAGTGCTAACAGCACCACTATCCTTTGGGGACAGTGCAGCAAGTGCTCTCACTGGGTACATCTCAAGTTCTGTTCCCCTGTCAAGGCAGTCAATGCTCGCAGTGTATTTCTATGCAGTCACTGTACAGGACTATAGCACTGAGGTTGTTCTTTCTTCATTCATTACTTGGAGTCTAGAAATTCTTGTCTGTAATAAAATCTAGTATTGTAATTGATTCTGTCCCTTTTCCCCTCCACTTATTTTTCCTAATTATGATTGATTTTGGGTTATAAAGTGTTGCAAAAAGTGCTCAGTTTGATCTAAAGTAATGAGAGTTTTCAGTGAGCATTGAAGCTTAAAGAAAAATTCTTTATGAAACCTCCATTCAATTTAAAGAGGTGCCAATTTCCGTAAAATTATGGAATTCCGTAAAACAAAAACATCCGTAAAGTCTCAGTAAAATACCTGATCATCATTTATGGAATGGAAGCATTCGTGCGACGAGAGAATGTGAATATATTATTTTATGGAAAAATGCAAGCTCACTTGTGGGAACCCAAGGGACAGTATAATGATAGGACTGCTCATACGCACTTAAACAATAACATTTGTTCAGCGTGGCGGATTTAGGTCTAGCTTACTTATGCTTACTGGAGGGACTTTGTGTTCGATTTGGCTGATGATACACAAACATATAGTTGCTTTAGTGGTGATTTCATATTGTACCACATTGTTACCAAAAGCAGGATATGGATGGGCACGTTATTGATTGTGTTGAACACAATGAATAAGAGAACATCAAAGAAATAAACAGATCTGGGAATGGTTGGATGCAGGCAGTGAATTTATCATTTGAAACCTGAAGGAGTCCCGAATGGCTTGCTGTGTCATGTTAAAGGCCAGAGTCCAGTATGGATCTAAAAAGAAAAAAAAAATCTCTTATTAGCCACTCTAAGAAAATTGATCACGGCAAAATCAGAAAGACTACAAAGAGCATGGAAACCTGCATGGAAGAGATGCCCCAGTACATGTACTTAAATGGAAAGTACTGTTCAGATGTGAACAAGATGGTTGAAAATGTGGTATTTCAAGCTTTATTAAAAAAAAAAAAAATTCTCATGGAGGAGGATGAGGAATTGGGGGTGGGGGTTGGGGGGAGGGGGGCATACTCCCAGATAGGCTCCCATCTGCAATGGTCACACACAGATAGCTCAGTAAAAAAAAAAAAAAAATTGGCCTTGTTGGCACCTCTGAATTTATTCCAGTGAAAATTAGAGGAGGCATGTGAGGGAAATTTAATAATCAATATGTTTATTGCTTTTCATTCTTGTAGATCACCAGATTTAGATATACAATGTAGGCCTATATTGGTACTATAAATATAATAAATCAGTGTGTTCATGTAAATCAAAGGTGGCACATAAAACATTTGTCTGCCGTCAAGAATTTCAAATGTTTAAATCATGTTTAATCTGGTAGTGGGAGTGAACATGTCAAAAAGATGACAATGACGTGACATAGACTTAGGTCTATCACCCTCTCTGACTGAGATGAATGATATACACTTTCCCAATCAATGTAAATATCATTTTCTATAACTGAAACTTAGAAATTTATAGAGTGGGCGAAAAAAAAAAGAAAAAAAGGAAATCTATACATGCCATTTCAACGATGACACAACAGAAAGTATGATATGTGAACTGGATCTCTATATATAACATTAGCAAGATAACTCAGTGTTGAAATGTTAGGAAATATTGTGAGTGACAATTGTATTTTAGCCCTTATCTATTTGATTTCTTTTTTTTTCATAATGCACAGTGTTCCTCTTTGCTATTTTTGTAAGACATGTTTAAAACAGCTTTAATCATCTCTTTAATTTTCAGAAACACAAGATTACAGTTGGGAAATACCACAAATACTCAAGTGAAGCCATGGAAAAGGCATACAAAGCCATCAAAAGCCAAGGCATGTCAGTACATCTGGCCTCACAGAAATTTGGCATTCCCAAATCCACATTGTATGACCGCATCAATGATCGTAGCAGCTACAATCTGGGTGGAAAGCCAAACCGTTGGAAGACAAAAATTCTGGATGAGGACACAGAGCGCCAGATGATAGATCATATCAAACATATGGAGTCCACTGGACAAGCCCTCAGTCAAGCTGAGATCTTATCCCTCGCCACAAAACTGGCACAGACTGCTGGCACCATTTCAAAATCAAGAAATCTCAGCCGTGGCTGGTATAAAGCTTTCATCTGTAGGTGGCCAGGGATCAAAAAGACTTCTGAACGAATGCCGAAAACTTGCCGGGACTTAGGTGTTTACCGCAAACCAAAATCCAAGCAGGAATATTTTGTGACAGTGCAGACAATAATGGATAAATGCAAACTGCACAACAGGCCTCATCTTGTCTACAAGCTGGATGAAATTTTATTCAACTTGGACAAGAAATCATGGAGTTCAGTTCCTCAGGCCCAAAGACGGTCTCAGATTTATGACAGCTCAGCTTCAATTACAACCATTCTGTTATCTGGAAATGCCCTGGGTTACTCCTTGCCTCCATATTTTGTTTTCAAAAAGAAAAGAGTTCTCTCGTCAGAAGGCAGCATGGATGGCAGCACTTTCAAGGTGGCAGAATCAGGTGTGATATCTGCCACAGTTTTAAAAGACTATCTTAGCAATCATTTCATTCCAAACTTGGTGAAGAAAGATAATGAACAGGTTTTACTGTTGTATGAAGACCATGCTAATGTTGTTACACTGGCCTTGTCAGAATGGGCCTTACAGCATGATATTGTGATATATACTCTGCCCGCACTGTATTCAGACCCTTCTAGATCTCTGGATTTTGGTTGCCACAATCACTTTAACCAAGCATTTATATCTGTGTGTACAGACTTTTTACGAGAACATTCAAGAATAAGTCTGTCAAATTTTGCTCATTTGGTCTATATGGCAATGATCAGATCTGTGACAATGAAAAATTTGAAATCCAGCTTTTCTCAAGCTGGCATTTATCCCTTTGATAAGTCAAGAAAAGAACTGCTTCTGGCCAAAAATCTGTGTGAATCAGAATCAAGTGAAAAGCATCCAAAAAATCAAGACCCAAAAAGGGGCAGGAAAAAGGCGAAAGTGTCCTAGTGCCTCTATTAGTAAATATTATACATGTATTTAGTCTACAGTGTAAATGGTAGAGTCTTATCTTCCTTTTGCTCATCATTTTGTTTGTGATAGTCCATTTGGTATGGCTCATTTTACAATTTAAGATTTCATGAGAACGCTTAGGATGTGTGATTGTTCATTATTCATGGGAAGGATTGGACATTCATCAATAATAATTTTGTTGATACATGTATTTTGTATTCGGCCTTCTTTGTATTCACCTAACAACGAATATTTCATTGTTAAGTTGAATTTCACCCACAATGGCATTTGAATAGATTTTTTTATGTGATTTTGTTTTACTAATTTTGGTAAACATCAAATGCTTGTTTCAAAGTAGATGTGACATATAGTAATAAGTATTTGTAGCAATATATTATATTCTGCTAAGTAATTTTGGCCTGTCACTATATAACACTCCCAGAAATGTTCCAGGTATTCTTTTTTTTTTTTAAATATTGAATCAGTTATATCGTGCATGGGCTGTAAGTCCATATGGCTTATGCTAATGTCTACATGTGCACAATGTTAATAAAGTTATGACATCTGGTTTAACAGTTTTTAGGAACATTTATTGTGGAAAGTTTTGGAGACAATTTGTGTAGTTAAAGGTCTTGTGAAATACAGACAGGACATTATTATTACATGTACGTCTATTATTATATTTGTCAGTGAAACACACATGTAATTTTTTAAGTGAGAAATGCCTATTTTATTGGATTGTCACAAATAAAATCTGGCATGATCTTCACACCTACTGAAATGCCCTTGTTGTAATATGGCACACTCTGTTCAGTGAGTCAGAAGTCAAAAGATATTTTTTTTTTTTTTTTTTTTGAGAAAATAGGATATTACTGACCTTAGGATTATAGTAATTTCATTTTTCCTGCTGTGATTATGAAGTCAAATCTGTATTACCTTGGAGATTGTTTAGAGCAGTTCTGTGGCGATGATGCAGTTTAAAAAACAACAACAACAAAACAAAACCCAAGGTACATGTAATCTCTTCAAGTGAAATAATGCTACTTTTTAAATACATAGCATCAAAAGAGAACCATGGACATCATCAGTGCCCTCTAATTGGGAAAAAGAAGAGATAGACAGACCATTTTAAGACGCCGCCGAGTACAAACTAGCAACTCTAACTTTAGGCATGATGGGCTCATGTTAGTTCAGGACATGTATAATGTTTACTTAAACGAACAAACAAACAAAAAATACAATTGAAGACAGTCTCTCCAATGAAAATAATCACTTAAATGAAAATAATCACTTAAATGTACAGACTAACAGCAAGTACATGTACATGTAACAAAGGGTCATGGAGGCCAGTGTGATTAGATCTAGGCATCTGATGTTTGGTATAAAACTCATATCTTGCATGTCTGTGGTAGTTTCAAATATTGGATCCAACTATCAGGGGATAGGAAGGATTCGATGATCAGAACCTGCATTTTTTTCCCCAGTGTTTCAGTGGTCTTCTGTGGATTTGGAAACTACATAGCAATGATGGGGGAAAAAAATGAAAGCCATTAGTAAAGATCATAGACGTTTTCAACTGCTTATATCTGGTGAAGCAGAAAAGATAGAAAGACCAATCTGGTACTGTTTTCGAGCTTTAAATATCTTGTGCTTAACAGTAACACAACTCTCACCATCAAAGGCCTAGCTCAGTACAGGCCTATACATATACTACTTGTGCATGTATTTTAAAAAATGAAGACAACTTTAGCCCATCAGAAGCGCAAGACTGCACAAATACATGTACATGAAGTTAAAAAACAGAAGATAGTCTTAGGAACTTTTCAACTATCTCTTCAAGAACAATAATGATTCATATAAATTATAGACCGATAGAACGATCAACAAGCTCATGTAATGCATCTTCACTTGCATATGTACATGTAGTGATGTATCTGGGAGAGTTAAATAGAATACATATAGTATTTTTCACGGTTTCTGGTTCAGAAGACTTTAAATCAGCACATAACAGAACCGGCACTCTTCTTGTATGCAGATGTTAGCTTCGTTGCCTTCAGAGATTTGAGAGGTAAGAAACAGCTGTGCTCTGTATACTGTCTGGTATCAATTTTGCTGGCACAGAAAGTGCTGGACGTCATTTTTGTGTGGTGGGCATATTAATCATGGCCCGTAAGTTTGCTGCTGTAAGCGTTTACCGACGTGCACAGCCCAGATCGGGTATATACCAATACAGCGGTTTTTTTTTTTTTATGCCTTCAATCCGTGTTAGGTGTGTTCCCAGTTTGGTGAAATACTGAGAAGATGTGAACATTTTGTCCTTGATTTTTCAACTGCCAATGTTCTTTAATGCGCCAAACGTTATCCGATAGGGTTAAACGTCGGGCTTTCTTATCCCAAAAGCCAGAACATTGTTGAATCATCCCACCCTCCTGTTGGATTTGAATCAGCGACATTTTGACAGAGGAGCAGGCGCCAAGCCTCTCGGCAACGACATCACAGCTTTTTTTTTATCGTGCGCTAGATTATTTGCTTGCTTTTCAACCTCCATGGGAGAGGGGTGGGAGTGGTTGTCTTGTCTATTGTGCATCGAGGACAATGTACATGTAACATGTACCGGTACTTAAGTTTTTATTGCTGTTCAGTCATTATCATAGCGATATCAACTAAGGTGGTTAATCACTGTCAAATACCGTTTTTTTTTTTTTTTCTATAAACATAGTAAACATGATTGTGTTCCTCAATGTTTGGAGTACTATCGGTGCCTGGTTGGCAGTCCTTGTTCCCTGTCCTGCCGTTCAGTACAAACCAGAAAAATCGTCTTCACCATCATCATTTCATAGAAATGTTTCAACATAAATTATGTCTACCGCCAACTAGCTTAAACTCAACCCGAAATAAACAATCAGTTGAAGTCCATATGATAAAGAATTGAATAAATTAATGTTATTGGCCAAACATTTGAACTTCTTGGCTCTTCATCGGGACAGTCATCTTGATATTGATATCACCATCATAAAATACAGACATTGATAATAGGCTAGTTATTAGCTGAGCACAATGTATTTACGAATGACTAGAATTAATATTAACATATTCCTCCCCTGCCCCTCCCCCGACTTTGTACACATTACTAACAAACCAATACAACAATAAGGCTTATCATTAACTTACAGCCCGCCATGGAAAACACGAGTGTCAGACTAATATTAATAATGAGACCAAAACAAATAACGAGACACTGACATGGAGATATGGGATATGAAGTTAACGTTCTCATTATTAATACATGTATTAGCGATTCAACTTCACAATGGAGATCGTTGTGCCCAGCCCTATTACTGTATGTACATGTACTTCGTTTTGCAGACAAAAGAGGTGTTGGTCAAGCAGTGTAGAAACGGAAATCCACCCTGCCAACCCCCCCCCCCCCATTTTTTTAGGCTATTGTTTGAAGCAGATGAACCGTATACCATAACCCCCCCTCCCCCCGAAAAAAATCACCACAAAAAGATGGTATAAAGTAAAGAGACCGTTTTCCTCCTATTGTTATTGTTACATGTATGATTTTATCAACTATTTTGGTGATCAGACTTTCGAATGAAATAAAGTAAAGTGATTTTGTTTTTCTTCTTTACAATGATTGCTCAACAGTTCTTTTGCCTGGCAAAGCTAAATACATGTAATACAAACAGGGCTGGGGACAGCGATCTCCCATTGGAGCCAGTTTTTGGAAGCGTCTTCAACAACAAATTACTGTAATTAGCTCTAGCCGACATACATACTAATATAGGCCTACGTGATTATAACTGCCTCATTACTGCACTCATTAAGAGAACATTTGGCAGATGCACAGGACAAATTACATTGTGCTCCCTCGTCCATCTGTCCATCCATTCATCTATCCATTTGACAGAAAATTTGTGAAATGGGTGGATAAATTGAATGGACGGACGGACGGATGGATGGATGAGCATACGTAGATGGGTGAGCAGAGAGGTGGAGGGGGAAAGAGAGATGATTGTTTTCCTTCTATACATGTATTTGTACATGTAGAACTAATGCTTGTAGCACCACTGTGCAATGGGAAGTAATGTACATGAATTTTTTAAACTCATGGAAACCAGCCCCCATAACCCATAGGCCCGTGGTGAGTAGTTTTATTTTATTTCAAGTGTCAAGATGATCCTAGGGACGGTCAGTCTAGGCTGTTGTTCATGATAATAGTTCATGATGAGATCAAAGAGTTTAAATATAAATGATCACATAACACAATAGTGTTATGTTATTTTTTGACCACGGTTGTGGACAGCTGAACCACCACTACAGGAGGTGGAAAAGCTTATAAAAAACCATAACAAGAGTTTAAATATTTGGATGAGATTGAGGAGATGAACGCCGGGAGAAGAAAAGAAATCAGAGAGGACAAAAGCGACCATGGAACACACGGTGGGGATGGGGGAGAAGGGGGTAGAACAATAGGAGATATAGTGTATGTATATGATGGCCAGTAAAGGTGTATTAGTGACAACTTGTTCAAGGCTAAGATTTTTTTTCTTTCTTTCTTTTGTTTTTGCCTTACTCCAGCCTTGCACGCCATTCTTTACGGATAGATAGATAGATAGATAGATAGATAGATAGATAGATAGATAGATAGATAGATAGATAGATAGACAGACAGA
>JBCAUA010246138.1:0-20352 GCA_038406235.1 Peronia verruculata | reverse complement strand
GTACATTCTCACCTGTGGCAAGGGACAGCATCCATATCGACCTCCACCAATTTCACAACAAGTAGAACCATCTGGACATTCAGAACCATCATTGCATTTCACACTTTCTACTGCTGGTCTAGCTGCTGGTACTTTCTCCACCCAGCTCATGATCTCATCACCTTTGGAACAGGTACCTTCTGTGATATTACAGGTGTAACCAGTGGGACAGCAGTGGGTGTGATCAGAACAGCACACAGCCTGAAAACAAAGATTTTGTTGTATTATTATTTCTGCTGCGATTACTTGCCACTGTGATTATTAAGAGAGCAAGGGAAATCATCAGATTATATGAAGACGAGTTCCAAAGAACAATGTAATGGTATGGCCAATATATCAAGGAGACTGACACTTGCTTATGGCGGAAAAAACTCAGAGCTCTGCAACATTTCCTTTTCAGGGCCAATTTTGGCAAATTTTCAGACTCAAAGAATACAGCTGAATTTGGCATGAAATTTTAGTTAAAGGTTTGCAGTTTCAAAATATATAGGTTTTGAAGGCAGCAGATGCCTCTTTGACGAGGAATCTCATCATAAATGGAGATAATCTCTTAAATTTGTTGAAATAAAAGCAAAATTGTAGTTGCTTATTTTCATGACAGGAGAGCAGAGTATTCCAGTGAGAAAACTTCAGAATGCTAAAAAATACTTCGCCATGCTTAGTAAAGTACTGAAAAACAGTGAAAAATATATAGGGGAAGAAATAGGGGAATGGGAGGCAATGTTTCAGAAAACTTTACATCAGTGGAAAAGTTCATTCATAAAACTTTCTTAACTATAACAAAATTATTTTAAAAAACAATAAGACGTTGAAGAAAATATCTTTATTAAAGCAAGGTTTGAACATTTACAGGAGTTTCAAACTGGTTCAGAATAATAGTTTTATATAATTTACATGTTATATTTATTCTTTATGTTGTTTATGTATTATATCTGAATGTATGCAATCTCATGATCTACATAATTATTTATTATTTAAATCTAAGCCTACTTTTAATCTAAAAAAAAAAAAGAAAAACTTGAAGAGAGATAAGCAATTAAAAAAAAAATTTAACACATAGCAAAATCTGAAAAGTTGTAATTTAATTTTTTTTGACTAGACTATCTTTTTTTTTTTATTTTGGCCTTCTGAGACGACGTTCTGACATGGAATTTGGATTTTGCCTAAATAATGCCATTTTGCACTTGTTTTCTCTTAAAAGTACTGCCTTTTCTGTGTGTAAAAATGGTATCAAAAAGTCAATGTCCATTCTAACGTGTTTGACCAATAGTCATTCAACGGTCGAACTAGTGTATCGCCAATCAGGATTTGGCTCCATCTGGATGCTAAATGAGGACACGATTTCATTATATATAGGCAAAGACTGCAAAAAGCACTTGATTATCACCTCTTCTAGCAATATCACAAGTTCCAGTGCCAGGGATGGACACTGGATGACCACTATGAGATGAGAAAAACTGCCGATCATGCAAATTATCAGTGTAAGCGTTCTAAAATGACCTTCCCCGTCCTATATTTAGCGTAATTTTGTTTTCTTTCAGCTACTTATAATAGCTCAGTTGTCGACTATATGTCATAGTAAAGGTCAAAAGTCTCTTGGTTTGTACTCAAAAATAATATGGGGGACACAAAGAGGCCCTCAAGAGCCCTGAAGTGGCTCATATAATGATGGGGGGTAGGGAGCAAAATTTTTTTTAAATATGCCCAAAAAGCTAAAAAAAAAAAAAAGAAAAACACAACAAGAGACACAGAAGTCATGGAAAGAGGGCTGGTTTGTAAATAGAAAGGCTGTTCCGAGGCTGAAAGCCGAACACAAAACTCTTGAAGTTAATTTTTCGCTGAAAGAAAAATTTAAACGTGTTTTTCTCAAAACCCAGTTTTTTTGCTATCTCCTTTTATGGTTTCAAAACCGATTCAAACCAAATAAGTTTTAGAGAAAAATTGGTTTTTAGTTTGAAAAAACGGCAAAATTTGAATTTTCGCTATATGGCATTTTCAAAAATTTATAGAATATTTTCTATCGCAAGGGAAGGGTTGAAAATAAGTTACCTTTTTAGATATTATATCAACCAATATGTTCACCAAATTTTATCAAGTTTTGCTGAAATTTGGCGGACTAGATAAGATTTTAAAATCAGTCAATTTAGGGGGCGCCAAAATCCAAGATGGCAGCACTGCCATGGCAACCGTATGAAAAAGAGTATTTTTTTTTTCACTGTTTTCCTCTAGTTTGAACATGCTGATTTCGATAGAAAAGGTTAATAACCCATCTACAATAATAATAAAAAAAAATCACCTCCATGATTTCAGTATAATAAAACACCCATACAGCATTATGTGCCTCACTGTGGCTTTTTAATGGAAAGAATTATAAAGTTCCTCTATAAACCACCCTTTGATAAGTAAACAAATTCAAAATAAAACCCTAAAAACATGATCAAGGAGTCCAGTACGATTCCTGCCTTCATTATCTAATTTCAAGAAAGCAGTTGGGTCATGAAGCAAGTGAGAAATTCACAGCACATGGCACCAAACACATTTAATTAACGTTCTAACAGTCCATTCGCTGAAGTAAATAAGGCTTCTCATTCCACATTCACTGCATTAGTAATATTTATGAGGGATGTTAATTTAACTTCACCCATATGCCTTCGAAAGTAAAATTAAGCATCTAGATCTAGATCACCATTGCATAAATTAATAGCATTTACTCACCCCAAATGAAGAAATACTCCAAATTCAACACAGAAATGGTTATAGCACACCACAAAATTCAATTTTTTGTCTGTTTCATTCAGTTCCATGCAATTTCCCAATGGCGAATGAATGAAATCAAATTGTTGCGATCGCCAAACACCGGCACCGGATGTGAGTTTTTAATATACCAGAAAGAAGCAAAGAGGCGATCGCGATCGTCAGTAGCCCGACATCAGCATAGAATTATAACAACTAACTTTCTCACGAATTTGTTCAGCTCATACTAAGCAATTGTTTTTTTCTACACTGTTTTTTTGTATTTTTTAACATTCTCTTTCATAGACTCAACTGCTGAATACCTCTAGAAAGGCCTTTTAGATATAAATCGAAATCCCCTATTTCATCGTTATCTGAAATAGGAAATGTGCAATGTCGGAATACCTGTAAGTGATATGTTTTGATGGCTAAATAAACACATTAAAACATATTCTTGCATAGCAATACTGCTTATACATCTAGAAGAAATGCACAAAAGATAAACAGCCTCAAAATATAAGGACAAATTACTCATAAATTATTTCAAGCACATTGCTATTACAGGAAATGCATTTTCCTCTTCCGGAGTGTTTTCTGCCTTATATCATTCATCAAAGGAACAAGTCCAACAGGCTGAGAGAAAGAAAGACAATGGATAAATATCACTAATGCACAAGCTGGTTTCTTTCTCAGTAAAGCTACCAAAGAGTGGCTGAGAAATGGGACAAATGAGCAAGGTGTTTGTGAAGCCTTCTGTAGCATCCTAATGGCTCTTCAGACACCAAGTCTGGCCACTGGAAATTATTTCATAATAAAGTGGATGCACACACATTAAGATCTGATCATGAATCACATAAATAGAAAGTTGCTGAAACATAAGCTCTGCAATCTCCCTACCTTAAACACAAGAATTTCTGATAGACATAATATAAATATTTTAGTTACAAAATAGACATGTCCAATAATTCAGATATATTTATTCTACACACCAGATTAAAGTCTAGTTGGGAACTGTAATTCTCAGTCTGTGGGGCCGGACCAATCAGGAGTAAAATCAAAGCCAAGACCTTCATATGCAGTTGTAACTTTACAAAAGAAATTTACACATAAAGAACAGTGCTAATTTTTCAAGTTTTCCTAAGCTGACCTGTGGCAGAGGGCAGCACCCGAAATGACCTCCACCAATATCACAACAGGAATAACCGTCAAGACATTCAGAACCATCTGGACATATCACATTTTCTAATGCTGGCCTAGCTGGCACATGGCTCATCCAGTCCTTGACTTCATTTTCTTTAAAACATCGGCCTGCTTTGACATCACAAGTGTAACCATTGGGACAGCAATGTTTCCTATCGGAACAGCAGACAGCCTGTGAAAGAAAATCAATTCGCTTGTTCTTAATTCTTTAAGTAAGCAAAGAGAATTCTTGACACTCCCTTTCTAAATGAAGGTAAATGTGAGCAAGAGGAGAAAAATAGAAAAGATTAACCACTGCAATGATCTCCATAATCAAAAGTATCTAAATCTGTTGATTTCAAATACTAAGTTGATTGCTTAGGTACTTTTCTACGGGCATCATTGACACCACATACTTTAAGCATGAGTGAAAAAAAAAAAATTCACACCTCTATGTGCTTAACAAAGTAAATGTATCTGTGGCTGTAAAATAATGCGTAGCATGCTGAATGTTACCATTGTAAATGGACAACAGCCATATGCGCCGGAGGGCATCGGACAACATGTGCTTCCAACTGGGCAGTGTGACCCTCCTCCAGGACACACCACTACATCCATAGGCTTCACTGCTGGGAACTTGGTGTACCAAGTCATGACTTCACCACCTTTAGTACACGTACCAGCTGACAGGTCACACTTGTAACCGTTGGGACAACAGTGGACGTGGTCTTGGCAACAGACTGCCTGGAATATTGAATAAGCATAAAATGTCTTCTCCCATCAAACAAGTCAGATTCCCTCTTGCAGGCTCAAAGAATTAGATAAGAATGGTTATCACAACAACAACAAAAAGACAATATTTCTGGATGACTAGGATTCAGTGAAAGAAAGATAATTAGGATGAACACAGCCATACAATATTTTTACCTCTTTACTTTTAAAGATAATAACAGCATGCACTATGCATCGTTTTAATATTTATTTATTTAATTAAATTTACCTATTTATTTATTGTTTATTTTCTATACCAGCAGTGATGAAAATATTTTATTTACCTATGTACATGTGGTAGATATAATTTTATATATTAGAACAGAAAGCAGTGCATAGAAGTAATCTGATCATGCCATGACATTCTTAGGCTGTTCAACTCCAAAATTTCCTTTTCCAAAGCCTTGCTTCAATAGCAAATTTAATTGATGATAAATTAAGTACATGTATTATAATATGAGGTCAAAAAGTTTGTCCCATATTTGCCTACAACACTTTAAAAGCTTCAGAGAAAAAAGTAGCCCCATTAAATAAATAAATTTGTTTAGAGCATGTCTGGCATTAGACTGTAGGATCTAAGACTGACAAATACAGCGGTCTCCACCTAAGACCCTGCCGCCTAAGAGTCCAGTCTACCTAAGAACCTGTCTGCTGTGAAACAATTTTTTCTCTTGAATTTGTCCCTCTAAGAACTCGCTCCCCCCCAAAAAAAAAAAAAACCTAAGGGCCTGCCGTCTGCAATAAAATGGAGACATGGGTGGAGGAAAGAGGTACACAAAGGAGTGGAAATGATGGCTAATGTATGACTGCATAATCAAGTCACACTGTGGACTAGCCCGTAAGCATTTCTTTGTTTGGCAACACGAGGGACAGCACCTGTGATTGACTCTGCATATAAGGAGGCATAAGTTTAGCTTCCTGACTGGTCAGTTCTTTTACTACTTAGGTCGGTCTGTTTAATTCTAAACTTGAGTTACTTGTGTGATTATCTGTTAGGTAACATGGCAAATATCATGCTTTCATTCATCAATGATACCAATATGTGAAAACTCCCTCGACATTTAAATGCTGGGCATCATTGATGTAATTATATATTAAGAAAGATTAGAAATTTTTAGATCTAATTACAACACACACACGGGAAAGAAGGCTGTATTTATTCGCACAGTAAAATCTTCAGGAAATGGAAACAATCAATTTATTAATTAATAATAGTAGTGAAAACAATCTGTGGTGAGACATGTTGGAAAACTTCAATCCACTTAACAGCTCACTTTTTTTTTTTTTTTTGCTGTCCTCTGGCGACCGGGTTCTTAGGCAAAAAACACTGTATTAGAGATAATTCAGTTCATTTATAATGTGATTTATGACAGGAATAGAGTCTCTAAAAACCAAGCGATTCAAACCCCTAAAAAAAAAAACAAGGTATCAGTTTATGGTAGTTGCGCAAAAGCAAGTTATGCTCAAGATTTATGCTTTTTGAAGATTCTAAAAACACTGAGTAAGATTCAAATTTCTCTAAAACGTTCCAAGTGAGTTTGGAATGAACATGGTGAGATGAATTAATTTACCATTGGCAGTGGGCAGCAACCATATTTTCCTGAGGTCATCATGCAGCAGGTGGAGCCATCTGGACAAGAGCTTCCATCATCACATCTCACTGCTTCACTGCTCAACTGGAATAAATGGGAGCACAATATGCATCAGACCTGATAGGAAAGTGGGGTCCTTGATTCTGTTTAAATTTCATGTTTTCTCTCCTTGTCATGCTCCAGTCTAATATATCTTAGCACTGAAGGCCATAAAAAATTGCACGGCAATGTATGCCTAGCCTCAGCATGGCAAAGGGATAATGAACAATATCAATCTGATAGAATCTTTTCAAGTGTTTTCTTTTGCTCACCAAACATCTTCATTTGTGTTCCACCTTTTTTCTCATCAAGGACCTATAGAACAATTTATTTCAGACATTCCATTACTAAACTATAATGATACATAGTATCTGATTTCTTTTAGTAAAAAGTGTTAAGCAGGGTTCTGTTGAAGAGAATGAAAGAAGCTGTGGACAAACATTTGAGAGATCAGCAAGCAGGATTCAGAAAGAACCACTCCGGCACTGACCAGATTGCAACGTTGAGAATTATCATTGAACAGTCCTTAGAATGGACCTCATACCTCTTGGTGAACTTTAATGATTATGGGAAGGCTTTTGACAGTGTGGATAGGTCCACCCTTTGGAAAATCTTGAGACATTATGTAATACCACAGAAAATAGTAATGCTAACTGGGAAGATATAGGATGGCACAAGTAAGGTTCTTAATGATGGACAGCCAACAGAGGGATTTGAAATCAGAACAGGAGTGAGACAGGGTTGCCATCTCCTTTTTTTGTTAATCATTGCTGTGGACTGGCTGTTAAAGGAAACAACAACAGGAGGAAATAATGGAATGATCTAGAGTTTGCTGACGATTTGGCACTGGTTATGAATATATCCAGGAAAGTCAAAAGCACTGAAAGTGAAAACATCAGCAAATGAACCTATCTTGGTGGAAAACAGACCCATAGAAGTACATGTAGTTGACAACTTCCCTTACCCAGGCAGTGTAGTGGATAACAAAGGAGGAACAGCCATAGACATTAAGGCAGGGGATAGCAAAGGCAAGAACAGCATTTACCAACCTCAATAACATCTGGAAGGATCATGCCATCTCTACAAGAACAAAAGATAAGTTATTCAACTCAAATGTCAAATCAGTCCTATTGTATGGAAGTGAAACTTACAGCTTAACTCAGACTTGGATCAACAAGTTACAAACTTTTATAAATGGCTGCTCCAGGAAGATCCTGCGCAACAGATGGCCAGATATCATTTGGAATGTGGTTCTCTGGGAAAGGACAGGACAGAAACCAGTAGACAAGAGATAGGTCAACGAAGATGGTGATGGATAAGACACACCCTTGGGAGGCTTTGCAGCAGCACTACCAGGCATGTACTTCAGTGGAACCCACAAGGACAGAGAAAAAGGGGTAGACCACGAACAAGCCAGAGAAGACTCATGGAGGATGATTTGAAGAGAGGAGGGCTACAGTGGAAAGATGCAGTGAGAAGTGCCCAGGATAGGAAAAAGTGGAAGTCTGTTGTTCGTGGCCTTTACCTTGACACAGGGTGAAAAAGGCGATGATGGTTTCCAGCCGTTCACTTAGTTGAAACATATCTATTTTACATGAATCAAGAACATACTAATATGCTTTCAACTGAACGCTTAAGTAAAATATGAAAATGATGGCCGCCATGAACAGTTACCTAAATGTGATTATACTCAATATCAGGGTTTCAATTTTTGCTTGGATATCAAGGATACAAGCATGTATATATATATATGTATAAACTTATTTGACTAAGGAGTAATTTGAAGAGCCAAACAAACAAGCAAAGTTATCTGATGAACAAAAATTACTTAAGTTAGGTATCTCATTATCCAGTCAGTTATACTTTAGGAAAGTTAATAGTGTACTGATTAATACATTTTGATCTTGTTTCTTTCAATGGTAATAGATCTGGATATCTAAACTTACATCAAGAAAATATCAGATAAACCAGGTTCACAGAATAGGCTTTAATCATCATTACGGTTGATATAAAGTAGAGGCAGTGACTAAAGCATAAAATTGGACCTTTCAAAAAGTGTACAAGAGAATATATGAAAGAAATGAGAGCCCATGTGTTTGCAATTAAATCATGTTTAAGTAAAGTGATGGAAGAATAGCAAAAATTATTTCATAGGTAATCAATAGTTTTATTTGGGAACAAAGCAAGTGATTTCAAACAACACTACGATTGCATTTTCACTTCCTATTATTAAATTGTTTTTCTTTGTTTGCACTACTACAGATTATTCTTGAATAGAATACCTGGTTGTCAGTAATGAGATCACAACATTGCAAAATCCAAGTAAATCTTTCTTCAAACAAAAACAAAAAACAAAACAAACAAACAAAAAAAACAAAACAAACAAACAAAAAAAGGTAGAAGGGGAAGGTGTGCCCTGCAGGTGTAAGGAATAGTAGGTTGGAATCTGCAAAAAAGAAAGATTTGGGAAGATATTTCTCGCAAAGACCACCAGTGTCTCACAGCTGTGACCATATACTACGGATTATTCTTGGAATAGAATACATGTACCTGGTTGTCAGTAATGTGATGACAACATTGCAAAATCCAAATAAAAAAGCTAACTTTCTTCTTTTACAAAACAAACAAAAACAAAAAAACAAATTTAAAAAAAAAAGGGGGAAGGGGAAGATGTGCCCTGCTGGTGCAAGGAATAATAGGATGGGCTCTCGGCAAAAAAAGAAAGATTAGGGATGATCTCTCTGGCAAAGAAAACCAATGTCTTACAGCTGTGACCATATATCTTGACACAACAGTCAGTGACCAATTCAGATAAACAGACATTTGATATAGTGGTAGGTTGTCACATTTACGTGTTTCATACTATCTTGAGTGGTTGAGCGATAGTTACATATCTTTAAAAGAAAAAAAAAAAAAAAATTCAGTACAGTTTTATCACCATGGCTAATCTCTCCTGTTAAAACAAAGAAAGACAATATAAAACACAAAATCAATGACACAATAATCTATTAGCTATCACCTGAGTACAGCTCAGATAACAAAACCCTGACCATGTTCTAATTCTTGAGGAGTGACACTGCAAATGAGATCTCACATTATACGGATCAGTCAGGTGACTGATAGGAGTTTATCAAAACCTTGTGACTGCTTGTAGTTTGTTGTTGGTGACCTTTGGCTAAACTCCTGGATATACAGCAATCATGTTCTCAGTCAAATGTCATGATTCTTATCTATGTATTGAACAGTCATGTTAGACATACTTTACAAGAGAAAAGGAGTGTCAAACAAGAGGGGAACAGGATTTGATCAAAGCTCAATATATCTGAATTATTTATTTCTCATTGTACCAGTTATCCATATAATTCACAAATATAGACTACATGTTTGTATCTAAAAGCTCCATAAGTCGAACAGATATCTGATTCCTTCAGATCACCATTTAAAAGTTGTGCCACCTGTATCTTAATAAAAAACAAACAAACAAACAAAACTTGCTAAACTGTCAATTGAATCCATCAGACTATCATTCAAAGTTGAACCATGAGCACCTAAAAAAAATTAAAAATTTAACTTGCTAGGATGATTCCTTTCCATTGTCATTTAAAACTTAGATTAAATTCATGAGTCAAATCTCTCACAAGATATCTTTAGAACTGCCAACATTACATTCAAATGTTAATACAAGCAGATGCGTGATAAACTTTTGTTTCTCTAACTGATTTCTCTCCATATTAAATAACTTTTAATGCAACTACAACAACAAGAAGTGCAAATCTTGAAGTATGAAACTAAATGATAGGCAGTAACATCCAAAATAACAGTGGTAATAATAATAGTGATTAAGTAAGCGGCTTGTCTGAAATTATTTGTCATTAATTGTTCTTCATTTAAGCAGCTATCAAATTATGAAATCTATACTTTCGTAAAGAAATGACAATGAAATCTGCCTACATTATCACAAATGATGAAAAAATTACATGTTTAACTCAGTTCAAACATAACAATGGAGGGGACATGTGCATAAATACTTTGCCATGGTGCCTGCACACAAAGTTTCACTTTTTGGGAACCCTGGTTGATACCACTTCAACAACAGATAAAGGAATCAAAGAAAAAGGGAAAAGAAAATTAATACCGCAAACTCTTAACTATACGTGGTAGAAATATTTGGACACAGAGAACAACAAACAATGAATTTAAAGACACAGTGGAAAAAAAATTCACAGAACACGATAATGATAATACCAAAGTTACCCTTTGTGGAGCTCAACTCTTTTGATCAGATCATTCCACATTACAGCTGCCAAGCTATGGTAATATAATCATCTAAACTTATATAAATTACTTTGTGTGAAATAAGGTCTGCTTGTCTTGTTGATAGTGGAATTTTTTATCCCTGACTCGCATGATTAAGAAAAAAAAAAAAATTCTTTTTTGACAAAAAAATTTCATTCCACTTTACCCAGATATCCCATTGCACATACATCAAGATATATGACCTATGTAGAACAAATAGGTGTAAGTTCACAGGCAAGGGATATAAAATTGAATGAAGAACTGAATTTCTTACTTTTACTGACAAAAGTACTGACTTCTACATGCAAAGACATTCATGGGTGTGCATGAACATATGGCCCACTAACAAACAAATCATTCACACATGTATCAAAGAAAAGAAAAAAAAAAAAGCAAAGAGAAAGTTTATCAAGTTCAGCTTTTATTTCTTGTATGCCACAGGTCAATGCAGCCATACCCCAGGTGTTTGCAACTGTTTCTTCAAAGAAAAGAACCAAAGTCACAAACACAATAATAAATTTTGGATATGAGCTACACAAACCAGCCATTCTACAATCAGTGCCAGTCTTTCTGCCCTTAAGTAAGCACACTGTCAATTCTGAACATGAACCTCCAAGTTTTATAATTTCATGAGTGCAATTAGGAGGTTCTTTTTCCATGCCGGTGAAATATATGAACAGTTTTAGGGCAAAATCAAACATATCCGAAACTGCCATTTCAAGAAAAATGACAATCTGTTCTCCAGTAGCTAGTAATTATCATTAAGTACAAGAATTTTCTGAAGACTTTCAGAAAGGATAAGTAGCATTTAAGTGAAAAGAAAAGTCCATACCATATAGCACTATCACCATTACCAGTACTGAGGGTAATAACTTAAAAATATTAAAAACTGGCATTTGTCACGTTTTGCCCCCAAAGCCTTCATATATATCTCTGTCATAGTAACAAATTCAAGAAAGCATTACAGAAGGTAACTTTGACAACCATGGTTTATTTTGATATATATAAAAAAAAAGCATTTTTCATGTTCTCTTGCATTTTTCAATTGTCTTCTTGTCTGGTGGCTGGAAATACTTCTGTGTGTGGATAGAAAGCATGAATTAATTACATACAACAGTATACACTTGTTGTCCAAGACCTCTTTCATTCTTAGGAAGAATATACTAAGCATCTGATGAGACACAACTATATCTCAACATTCTGCATATATCAGTCACTTTCACTTTGCCTTCTTGTGTTTCATTAAATTCTCACTAGATCTATAAGTAATTTTATACAAGAAATATGCTGTCTGTTCTTCCCTTACAGGAAATGTATTTTTCACATCAAATCTAAGGGAGAAAGTTCTGCGATGAAAAATTCAAATGTCCAGATAATCAACAAGTGCCATTAGTAAAGAACAAATTATTTCTAACTTAACTCTCTCTAAAACATTCAAGATCATGTGCACATTCTGACCTAATGAGGACATTGGTCCAATTATACTTTGGAAATACCGTAGAAGAGTGGCATACCTTACACATTCTGTAGATTCAATCTCTATCTGACAATATCCTGAGTTCACATTGGAACTGCCAACAGGTTTCTCAGAACACAAAGCAACGAATACTAACATTTGAATTCTCATCATATTATTTGTTTCACTTGATCAATAAAAACAGTGTAATGATGGACCAACTTTCCATTCACTTTATTCATGTGAACTTTAAGTGTGACCAAAGCCCACCATAACCAAAAGGTTTATGAACTGATACCAAACAACCAAGATAATGATTTAAGTGATTTCTTAAAGAAAAATATATATTTCAGATTACGCTAGACATTTTTTTATTTTTCATTATTTCTTTTTTTTTTTTAATATTTAATGAGTGCACTTCAATTTCACTGAGAGCATTCAAAGGTTACTAACATGAGGAGAAAATTCAAGTGCCCACAAAAACATTTCTGACATTGGAAAGTTATGTAATATCTCAATACATTTTGAACATTTAGTCATAAATCAGGAGGACTGGCTGATAATATCTGTATGCTATATGTGGAATGACCTAATCATTTGCCAAAAAAGGCACAGGTTCCTCCATTTCTGACAGAGCGAGTACAATTTGAGGAACTGGGTATCCCAGCAGTTCTTCAGGGCCAGGGGTGCACATATGCGCTGTATAGTTACACACATAGTTATGTGGACAGCAGTGTTTCCCATCAGAACAACACATTGCCTATGAAGATAGCAATAACAACAAATATTGTTGGACTTACAATAACTAGTGCTTTTCAATATTTTTCTCCATATTGCATGCTGCTCATATGTGGCAAAACCTCTTGCACATAATCATTCTAAGATGAAGATCATCAGTATGTGTCTTTTTTTTTTTTTTTTTACAATTAAATAATGGATACTTTTAAATAATAGATACTTTTCCGGAAGCCTCCCATTTCTTTGAATGCTTAACTCACTGGGGACCAACGATGAGATAACTCGTCCTCAGCAAACATCCTCGGTGGACCAAGGACGAGATATCTCGTTCCTGTAAATAAAATTTAAAAACTCGCCCAATCCACCTTTTTCACCAGTATATTCATGTTTATTCTAAAATTAGCCTTTCCTTCCTCTGGTAAACTCCGAAAAGCTGTCATTGGAAAGTTAGCGAGGGTGTTATGAACCAATATTTTGAAGCCTTTCAAATCAATGTCTCGACCTCAAAGAAAGTCAACCCGTGAGGTGGCTGAATACTTTCAGACGATCGACTGGACATCGAAGAAAGTGATTCAGGTGATGATTTATCTGTGCCAAGCCAGAACTTAAGATACTGGTTATCGATGACACATTGCTTCTATCAGTTTATCAACAGAGACTATTTGCCGGGGGCTGTTGTCAGATCAAATATTCGATAGCGCACATACTCTTCTTTATATGTAACTTGTATGTAAATAATTTACAGTTCTAGATTTGTCTGCGCCCATTGTAAATTACAACTGGATCCAGAAACTGCATTTTTAGGGGACTTTAGACTTACTTTGGAGGGTGAAACTGGACTGCTGTTGTATTGGAAAGGAGTAAAAAAAAAAAATTTAAAAATTGCATAATTTTCAAGGTTCACAAAATCTACACTTTACAACATGAGCATATTCTGGTTCCCTCATTAGATTTAACTAATCATAAACTATAACTGTGCCAATTTTCTTGCTTATGGGATGACTAAAACACAAGACAATGATTTTTTTTAAAATAACCATAAACCCTGGTCCTGGGGGGTTGTACTTGAAGCCCGGGCCTGGTCCCAAGTGAGTTAAGAGAGGAAAGCATGGTTTACAGCTTCTTAGATCCTCTTCTTTCATGTTCTCTTTCACCTTTCCCTTTTTGTACAGAGATACATTCTATAAAGGACTTCACAATTAAATTGCAGTACAAAATAATATCCAAAATAAGTACTATCTAACAATTTGTGCTAAAACTTTGCAGTTTAAGGCCACTTTGAGTTCTTCATTTTAATAAAACTTGTGGATTACAGATTAAAAATAAAAAGGCTTGGTTGAATAGTTAGTGCAAAATGTAGGTATTAGAAACAAAAATTTATCTATTAAACATGCATAGACTTGATGTATTTTACGAATTAAGGATTACAGCTGACAAGTTCATTTATGAAATTTGTAACAAAGAGAAATTAAAATCATGAGTTGGGAGCGAGGGGAAGGCACTCACATCTGAGTAAGGACAGCATTCATATCCACCACTTTTGTCTTGACAGCAAGTTTGCCCATCAGCACATTCTAGCTCACCACCTGGGCAAACAACACTTTCTAGCCCAGAGAGTGTCTTCCAAACACAGGAATTAAATATAGATGATGATCAAGGACTGTGATGTCAGAATTTGGTAAACCAAATTTTTAATACTTGCACAATAACCTAACAGAAAGGCTGGTCTCCAAAGCTTCATAAATGGAAACAAAACAGAAAATTTTAAAACTTTCAAGTTGCAAAACCTAATAATATTCACATCAACACACACACAAAGAAAAATACCATTCCATTTTGTTACAAACTGCTTCCATCACTTGTTTATGAACAAATTTTTTTTGTCTCTGGCGAATCTCACCGTTAGATAATGATTGCTTAGCACTTTTTCCATCTCTACTGCAACTACTGCCGAATGACATAAACCAAAGCAAGATTATAATGTTTGTTTGTTTGTTTGTGTTGGGGTTTAACAGCACATCAGCACGATAACGGCTATATTGTGCTTAACACGGTGAGTACATTAATACGGTAATAATGAATAACATGTTTATGAGTTATAAAAAGATTTTGAATTATATATAAAAATTTGGGATATCAAAAAATGTAGAACAATACCAAGAGATTGATGTATGCAGTTTTGCGATGACCTGGGGGTTGTCGCATTCCTGACAGATGTTAGTTTTTAATTCATAGTTGTACAGTTTATTGTACAGGCCAACCTGGCGTAAAAAAGTCAGGATGGCCTGTGGCTTCGTTTTTGTAAAGAAACCCAGTCAGTTATTTGAGTTCAGACCTATCAATACATCAGGGACTTGTTTCACTCTCTAAAATCCTTTGTCCAAAGCTATATAAAGTTCAAAGCTGAAGCAAGGCATCAGGGCATAAAAATGGGAATAAATCCTCAGTAATTACGATATGTGTTAATGAATATGTAAAAAGTACCAACCATGAATGAAAAAAATCATTAACCACAATAGCTTGTGGATGAAAAATTTAATTGTCATTCTGGATTATTTGTGCCAGAGGGAGTGCAAAGCAAAATCTACCTGAGTAGTGTCAGTGAGAGGCTCATCTGAGAGGTCATGCCATTCTGTCAGGACAGTGACATCATTTTCATTTCCCCTATAGCATCTTTTCCTAACCATATCACAGCGGCTGGCAGGGGGACAACAGTGTCTGCCATCTTGGCAACACACTCCCTTTACATGGTTGGGCAGAAGGAATTCAGTTAATGTTATGAGTGAATAACATTTGACTGGACAAATCTGGATTGAATCTTTTCATTAATTTAAAGCTCTCTCAGGATAAATATGGAGGCTGATTTTACTTTCCTTGCATTCTTCACCAGATAAATTCATAACTTTAAAGCCATTTCAAAGTTTAGTAAGGAGAGAAAGTGCCATAAAGAAAACTCCTCATCAAATCATTTATAAAAATATGTCTAGTTGTGCATACTTTTTGTTTATTCTGCAAAGTACAATTTACCTATATGTTATCAGTTTTATCTTTCCCTTTGTTTTGACACATTTTTCTATTCAAAGGCAAACTATTTTTTCTCACCTGTTTGATAGGACAACATGAATAAGAATTGTTCCCTTTACAACAGGTCAAATTGCCCGAACAGAAATGTGTTTGACTACCAGGGCAAGAGCTGTTGCCTATGTTGTCAGAGAGAATCTGTGCAAACAAAACACAATAGTTGCCTTGTGAGGCAGCATTTCACCAACATTTACTTGAATATTCTATACCATGGGACTCAAACTCTGCATGTATCCTTCCTCAAATAGCTTTTAAGTGTGAATCACAGAAAAGACTGATATATATATATGTCTCTTTTGAAGAAACAAGTGTTTCAACTCAAGTCATCAAATATTCGAAATATTCCTGCCCATGCAAACACAAAGTATCCAAAATATGTCCTTGAAGAATCTGAGGCAAAGTGCATTAAAATTGATAAGGGGTAAAGCTTTCATGTGCAACAGGTTTTGGGCTTCTTGCTTTTTGAAGTTCAGTGATTCAGCCCCACAAACTGGCTATTATTTGTTTCCACCTAAGCAGCTAGCAAATCTTTTGGATGAAATACTTGTAATATTCTTCCCTGAAATCTTGTCCCTCAACACTAACGACGTATTTACAACATACTCGTTTGATATATCATTTTGTTTCACATCCTTGAAACCCAGTCAGTTCAACTTTCCTTATTCAGTAATACAATTTAAAAAAAGAATGCTACAGCTAATAAATGACATAAAGAGGTAAAAAAAATGGACAGAGAGCTCATATACTATTTACATAAACAGTTAACAGCAGGATTTCATACAAAAGGAATGATAACACAAATAAGGAAGTATACATGTAAAGCAAAGTTGTATCCGTTTTGATAAGCCACCTCACTGTCATGCTATCAACAGACTATACATATAAAATTGTTGGTACTTCCTTTTTGTTACTTCCTTGTTCACTCATCTACTTTCAACAACCTAGCAAGTGGACCAGAGTATATTCCAGCATGAAAGTGGAATACACACTATGTTGCTAGATAAACATGTCTGACAGTCAGAATTCTATAACAAACAAAGAGGTTGTCTTTGATAGGAGACATCTTTTAGATTTGGGCAGGAAGACATAAGACTGAATGGGAATAAAATTCAGGTATAGCTGGTGGAGAGTATTATAACAAAAATAATGATTAATATGTCCTAAATTATTAAAGATTTAACAAATTCTATTAGTGCAGAAGTCAAGTGGTATTTACTAGATATAACAACATGAAACCAGTCTGGAATTCAAATGCAGAAGCTTTGCTTTATACGAAATGTTTAACAACAAAAACAACATGCAAAGCAATAAAAGCAATAAATGAGGATGACTGCATGCATAATGGCACTCTTAAAGCAAGATGTCTAAAATGGTTACCACTGACTACTGAGCTAATTATGATGATATATATATAAGATTTCCTGTCACCTTACAAAATATTAGTCTTACCTCTCGCTCCTCTGACTCAGCATTTTGCAACGCCATTTGCTCTTCTTCAAAGGACTCAAAATATAGTGTATTTGCATCTCTTTCCTTTGACTGTGATAGTTGGTGTCTGAGATTCATGGCTGATGCAGCAACCACAAGACACAGCAACAACAAACCCCAATGATAAGCCATCTGTAAAAATATAATTTAAAAAAGATAGAAAACAAGCAATAATCTTCTACCTGAATTTTACCAGCAGTGTCAAATTTTGTGGGATAGATCTATAACCTGATGTTCAACATACCATGCCATCAAATAATACAAATTATGTCTACGAGTCAAGTTCTTGGGAAAAGGACAAAAAAGGAACGTTGGTTAGGAATGAAGGTTTGTCAGGAGATGATAAAGATCTTCTACACTTTGTTTACCTAGGTAACAAAAAAAAGAGCTGTCTCTGAAGACCAATTCAGTGCTACAGATATATATATATATATATATAAAAAAAAAAAAAAAGAAAAGTTCAGCTAAAACCCTGTGATCAAATGATGTATCCTGCAAGAGATAATTTAATTAACTCACAACATATCTATGCATGCAATATATCTTAGAGATGATACAGTACTACCTGCTAAATTGTTAATCATGGCAGGAATTAAGAATATAACATCCCTACTCTGAAAGGATATCAAGCAAACATTACCTTTTGCTTCAGAAAGGTTGGTGTTTGAAATTGCATTGAATCAGCAAAAGAAGATTGAACACATTGTTATGTTGTCACTATAGATTTGTGAAAATAAATTGAGCCACTTCTCAAATGTGTATAAGTATAAGCAGTATATTATCTCTGAAATTTTATGATCAAATTTTATTGATCATTTCAGCAAAAACAAATTGACAGAGGATGTATTATTAGAGTTTCTGCATCTCAACTGCTTCTTTTGGTTTCTCATCAATTACCCCATAATAATAATAACAGTGTGTGCATGTATTCCCCATGAATATTTAATGCTAAATGAGACAGTGTGATCAATTTTCTTTACTGCTGACCTACCTATATCATGCACAGGGTACAACATATAATCAATAACCATCACTTTTCTGACTTAACTATGGCAGAGTCTATTTTCCCCTAATATGCCAAATAGACAAATATTCAACAGTGAAAATATTAGCTAGGAATTGCAACTTCATCAGCTATACATGTTCTGAATCTTGCAACGGTCACACACTAGTTGTGAACAATTCATTTGTTTAACATTGTGATTTGCAAAATGATAGAGACTGTTTACACAATGGGGTAAAGCTGCTATGACCAATTCACATGAGTCATTTTTGTGCAGCTTTTTATCGTAACACAATAACAAACACACTAACCAGAAAGACAGAGCTTTAGTGGTCCCAATCTCTTGTGCAGCCCGGACGTACAAATGGCACATATCGATACTACGATAATTATGCTTAGTCACTTAGGCTATTAAAATGTATTCAGTATACCAAATAGTAGAACAACCCTGCTGGCTTAAGCTGCTGGGACCCTCGACCAGCTCATATCCACCCTAAGGCTAAAATGTAGGTCCGACGAGCGGGTGACGGTCCTCCCTAACACTAACATGTATGAGACCCTTGACCAGCGCAAGTTCACCCTAACACTTACATGTAGGTCTGATGAGCGGGTGACAGTCCTCCCTAATGCTAATATGCAGTCAATATGTACCATTTGTACTTTTGGGCTGCACTAGAGGTCAGGACCACTGAAGCACGGGAGTGCCCAGAGATGTAAATCAGAAAGATGTAATCGGAGAAGACCTAATATTTTGCATCATTGTCTACAAAGTGATCCTAGCCAAGCCTTTGACAACATGGAGATTCAGAAGCCATTATTAGAACAACCTCCTTTCCTTACAAAAATAGACAGAAATCATTGACTCTCTAAGTTTCAGTACTTAAACAGATGCAACAGAGAACTGAAACCTAGGATGGAAGGCTTACACCTTCACATATCTCTCTATGCTAAAAGTGTGCTCATTCCATAAGATCTGGAAATCACTATAAAACCTGTGATTTGCTCTGAACAAATTTCTCAATATCAAAATTTGATATTCTGAAGACGGATCCACTCCAGCATGTCCCCCCAAACCTACTGACATGATATTTACTGGATAAAATATTACAAGAATATAAAAGGACAGTGTGAACTGAAAACAGATCCATAAGCAACTCAACTTTTAATTACATTTATTAGCATTTTAACATGACACACATGAAATACTTAAGCAGTAATATGCCTCCCATATACATTTACCTGTAATGTTCTGAGTTAAGGACAGAAGTAGGCCTGTAGTACAAGAGAATAAGAGAAAGGCCAATGGCAAAAAATAATGAAAGCAACATAATTATAACAATTTTGAGTCATTTTTGTGCAGCTTTTTATCGTAACACAATAACAAACACACTAACCAGAAAGACAGAGCTTTAGTGCTCTTAGGAGCAAGTTGCATTTAGACATATTTATAAATCTAGATCTTGATCTAGATCCTAACAGAGTTGAACAAATCAATTTTAAATATTTTGTAATGCATATAGATCTAGACTTCTAGATCTAATCCAGATTTACCATTCTATGCTGATTTTTTTTTTTTTTTCTGAAAGAAAATCTTAGTTTTGCCCAATAAGTTTTGGGTACCCTAGGCCTTATTGGTCCCATTTTTCAATGCTCAATAGTATGCATGAAAACAGTCCCCTGTCGGTCTTGGGCTCAGCCAACCCTACTGGGTGCATATGTCAAGCTTGTGACTATTCATAGACAAAACTGTTATAATCCCCAAAGTCACGGATGTCAATATGTCTCCATGAAAAAGTAGGAAAACTTCCTGGCATACTCTTTAGCAGCATATAAAACTGAATGGTAAATAATACCAGATTTGGGGGGACGCAGTGGCTCAATCGGTATGGCGTCTGCTTATGGAGCGGTCGGGATCGACTCGCGGGTTCTGCATCGGG
>JBCAUA010246137.1:0-36021 GCA_038406235.1 Peronia verruculata | reverse complement strand
GGAGGGACGTTTCCTGACATCCGAAGTATAACGAAAGTTGTAATGAGAACCGCATGATCAATTTAGTTCGCTGGCAGAGCCTCTACGATCAAAACCAATGTAAACATGACATAACAAGCACTTTCGGTCGCTTAGATGTTTTTTTTTTTCTGTGGTTATAACATACTAAACATGAACATAACACATACTTTATGTCCTCTGCAGCACTGACGTAGCGTGAACAAGACGGGAAAACAACTGAGAATAAACTAACATAGAATCTTGAAAAGGTAATGAACATGGCCGGAAACGTATCAGATAACAGAGACAAATTAACCCACGTGAATAAGAAGCCAAGATGAGTAAGCTGGACTATCGGCTTCGACAGTGAATACATGTCATTGTATTTCACCATATGGTTGAGTGAATGGATCTTCAATGGCACATCAGGACAGGCACAGCAATATCGTCTTAAGCATGGTATCAGTATCGTCAGGGTTAAATATTTAAGAATATCAACATAATGGTGCTGGGCAAGATTTCGGAACAAACCCAACGGGGTTTCCCGCAAAAAGTAAGTTTAAAACCAGGAAGTGAGGCAAACATGCTCCGTTCGCAGTCTCTCGACTAGGGCAAGGTAAGAGTACGATAACAAATGCTTTTAGCATTAGACTTTGGCTCAAGTCATTTGACACATCAAGCTGGATAGGAATGGGCTAATTCATGCTTATGCCATTAGCCGGTACTGTCAATTCCGCCTTTAGAGTGTCATCAGTCTTACACTCCGAAATACTATCTGGTTCCAACTCGATGGCTAGACTTTCAGCACTTCACACATACAAGTCAACAAGGTCCTGCTTCTAAAAAAAATCATCTATCTCTCCCTCGTAATTAATCTGGTATCTCTGAACAAGATTTGGTCTTGAAGTCCATGGTCATGATGGAATACAATAATTTCATAAAATGCTAATAACTTAACGGCAATCAAGTATCGTATGTGCTGTGAAATCCGCGCCCCCCGTTTTTCCCGCAACTAGGGGAATCCCCTTTCGATCGCGCGAGAGTGATTAATATCTGATTTGAATACAGGGATGGTATTTCGCGAGATTTAGGCTGAGTAGCCAAAAATAGAGGCGCGGAATTCGCAGCACATAGTATACATCAACACAATCACAATGAAGGATGAAGGATTTTATATATGTTTTCATTATTGCCCTGAAGAAGAGTCAAGTTGACTCGAAAATTTGGCAGAGACCATCACAGTCAAGTTATAGATTTCTGTGTTATTTGTTTTTCTTGAATTTTTTTGCTAGCTGCCGGTCTGACAGTTCTATTATATTTTTATAAGACAAACTTAGCTTACACCCAAAACGTCAATGTGTCTGGCCTAAATATACACGATCTGACACCGACACGATCTGCTGCGCTATCGAGTGTGCAATGTTCTGCATGCTCAGTGACCAACTCTGGTGTTGGCACTGATACAGAGAGTTCCGGGTTCGAATCCTATTGCCGACATGTAGCCTACATATCTTCCTGTCTAACCTGGTAGAACGCCAAACTGTTTCCAAAATCCTTATCTAAGAGATGGTATAGATACCGGCAATAGATATACTTCTCGTACATAGTTCAGTTAGTTTTTTTGTTGTTGTTGTTGTTGTTGTTTGTTTTAATGCTAAATTTACAATTGCTTAGTAAGAACCTTTCATGTCTCAGGATTTATTTCATCCAAAGCTTGAGATAACATGTTTGTTGAAAACATCAAGTCTTTCATAGTACCACCGCCCTGTCTTTGTCATGGTTTCATAGGCTGCTCCGGTTCTTTCCAACATTGAAATCTACTGATCAAATTTATCAGTGTCGGAAAAGATTCAGTGTTATATTGTAAAGCGGCAAGCTGTCAAATGAGAAGATAGTTGATGACATGTATTTCTGATGAAGTGAAACGAGATGGCAAATACAGAAGTACAGAATTTACAGAAGTAAATCTTTCGAAGCCTGCGATCTTGTCTTCCTCATGGTGTCTCCGTTCATGTCATATCCATTGATTACACGGATCAGTGTTGGAAAAGTAATAGTCCTAAAACATATAACTATAAGTTGTTAAGAATGAGAGGATCTTTCATTGTATATATTTTGGGGAAATAAAGACATAGAAAGCCAATTTTCTATTTTCTTCTTCTTCTTCTTCTTCTTCTAAAAAAAATTATCAGGAAAGAGATAGATAGTCTTAAAACTGATAAGTTGTCAAAATTAAATGTGAGTATCTTTTTATGGCATGTCTTTCTTGCACATAAAGACATAAACAATTTCAAGTCAGTGGTCACAAAGCCGTAAGATCCGAGATATGAATTGATATTATTCTCTACATTCACCTATAAAACCGGATTCGGAAATCTATGATAAATATCGCTGGTGGTATTGATTACTGCTGTAATTTGACAGATGTCATAAGGGAGCGAAAAAACGTCCGCATTTCCATTAACTTTGGGTGAACATTTTCTTTAAGCTATACATTTATGGGTATACAATGTAATGATTTGTATCTTTACTGGTTTCTGCCGTAGAGGACTTCCGGCATTTGCAACTTTTGAAAGCGCATTTACAGCCGTGAGGGCACTTACAGTATCTCAAAGCGAAAAATACCTCATTTATAAGAGCCGTAAGTGATATCTACGGCAGAAGTAAAATTGAATGTTAAGAGATGCTGACACAGAATCTTGTGCACTTGTAAACTCTCCTTGCCAATTGAAGTATGCTTTCGTGATTGCATAGGGTCCGCAGGCTGTCTCGGAAATCTGCCGAAGATTTCGACTTTCCTACTTTTCTTTCTTCAAGGCTGCTGCATTTTGAGTTTCTATATTTCATCTCTAATGTGTCAGAGAGAGACATTAAAGTCAAGGATCACCCTCCCAGCGTACAAATCACAAATAAAGAGCACTCGCGAAAGGCAAAAGTAGTCTGATACATGATCACATAACACAATAGTGTTAAGTTTTTTGTTTTTTTTTACCACGGTTGTGGACAGCTGAGATAACCACCACTACAGGAGGTTGAAAATCTTATAAAAACCATAACCATAAAAGTCAGTACAGACAAAGTCTTCATCTTGCTGTATGCACTGACACACATTCTGAAGTTGCGTTGATATCATAGACTTACACGACTATGGTTCCGTTGAAACGTATCAGTCTCAAGAAAGATGCATCTGCTATTTAGCTCTTCAAGCAAAATTTTGTCTATCCTCGTCGCCTTTTCCTTTCTTTCTTGTTCTTTCTTTCTTTCTTTCTTTCTTTCTTTCTTTCTTTCTTTCTTTTTTTTTTTTGTATTTTCTTAAGAACACACACTCACACCCAAAAAACCAATAACAAACAAAGAAACAAACAAACTTTTTTTTGTGTGTGTCTGTAAAAAACACTCTCTTTCCTAGTTTTCAATTCATTCTGTATTCTCGAGAGATAAACATACCAAGAAGATAAAGATGGATAAGAAAAAGAATGCTGGTTCTGACCAGTTTGCTGGAGTGAAAGCAATAAGGGCGCGTTTTTGTCCCCCCCCCCTCCCACACACACACAGACACGTTTCCAACTCAAATAATTTGACTTTTCTCTATTTCCTCTTTAATCTTTTGCTTTAAAACATCCATGTTTTCATTTTTTACTTTTTTTATGTCTGCCTTTCATACCCAAGAGTTTTAGTCTTGAATTTCCTACCCGCCCAGTGCTTTTAGTGTTTTTTTTTTTTTATTATTCTTTTTCAGGGATATTATTTGTTTATTGGCTCAACAGAAAAATGTAGGACGGGAAATCAATTGTGTTGGTGTATTATGATACGGGATATCAGTACAGTGATTGTCATTGATCAGTGTACATCGTTAGGTGTTCTATTTTTATTTTAATCTCTTTGGCTCAAGCTCACAGGCGATAAGAGGGGAGATAACGTCTATGAGTCAAGTCATATTACAGTCATGTGACTGACAAAATGGCGGATGAAACATCATCTCTTTTGCAATCACATAGATCTAGTGCATCTGCTTCAAGTACAGCGACCATCGAAACTCAGCAGAATGATGCAGCAGACAAAGTCAACCATGAAAAGGTTGTTGAACGTGTCCTGCTCTCTATTTCAATGTCAAAATAACGAAAATTGTAGATCTAGATTTAAATAATTTGCATGAAAATTTCTCTCTCACCACTAGACTAGGTTCATCCGTGCATATGAGGCTAACTATTGCATTGCTGTTCATTGGGCCACATAAATAATCTGTATCCGATATCTGATAATGCACCATGATAATGATGGCATCCTAATGTTTTCTTGTGAGAAGTGTACCATCATGAAATGCTCCAATCATATTCACTCTAGAGATAATCATAGTTCGTGCATTGAACCAGATCTATCTGATTAACTAGATCTAGATCTAGAGTTAGGCTAGATGAATTTCCCAACAAAAGTTACAACAAAACCTCTTATATAGGTGACCCTAATCTGGAAAGCATATCAGGAAACAATTCTCACAACTGACATGTTAAAAAAGATATTCATAGACACTTTAGATTGCTTTGAATTGGAGAAATAACCATTATCTTATCTCAAGAAGATATGAACACCAGCCAATGGATATCCATTTGTTCTCCTTGTTATATGATGAGAACTTTAAGAATGCTGCCTATGTATTCCTAGGGAAAAAAAAATATGATGGCACAAAGTAATGAAAACCAATAACACTGGAAACATTTGTACATGAGATTCCAGTAGCTAGATTATATAGTATGACTTGCTTTTAGGAATTTTAGTTTTAGATGATGGGGAAGGAGATTTCTGGATGGTGAATTATCGTCTTGAAGATTAATCAGGCCTGAGATTTAATGTTCGCCAATTCGCCAATGGCCCTTCTTAAAAATGGTGTCTGGCGAACTCGATTCACAGCACCGCTCGCCCGGCTGGCAACCTAAAAATTACCGCCAGTGGTAGAGATTTCGTACAATTGTATTTTGAGTTTTTTTTTTTAAATTCTAAGTTAAAAAAAAGAATCTTGGCTCAAAGGTAACTTTTTGAGTTATGGAAGGTAAAAGGACGTGACCCTGCGAACTATGAGGGATGCGCAAATGGGGTTTTGTCAAGAATTTTTTGACGTCAGGGCGGCGCGAGGCGGGTGATCACTCTGAGGCTCTGTTTGGGATTTCATTATTATCGTTTACAAACACATATCGCAAATTGTTGAGTCTATGCCCCGAAATTCTCCTGCAGAAGAATTACAAGATGTTAAACGGCCTTTTGTTGAGAACCAATAGTAACGGACCCATTCACTCTGAGTGTCATAGTGAGTGACCCTCTTCACTCGACAGCACTCGCTGGGTTCTAAGAAGCCTGCTATTTTTTAGACCTTATCGCATGTTGATACACGACAGGCTGCAAACGCGATTCGGCTGTCATGTGGCGTTTGATGAGGGAGAAGGAGAGGAAGACAGTGATGATGAAGAAGGTCTGTTGGAAAGTCTCGGTGCTGGGTTAGATGATGATGACTTTGCTGGCCTGAAGAAGGCAGACCCAGGCTGCTTCAGCTTTTTGAACATTGAGGAAGACGATGATGTTGATCTTTGTGTTTCAAACGCATAAGAGGGACAAATCTTGTTATAACACTTTTATCTAGTCAAATACTTGCAGTATTACTGTTATGCTATACCTGGGAGGTATATCAATAAAAACAGAGAATAAAATTGTTTTCTAAACATAATTAGCAGAAACAGTGTTGTTAATAAAAGTATTGTTTATTAGCAATAGTGAGACAATATAAAATAGAACAGCATTTTTTATCAAAGTGTCTGGCAATCTGAAACATTTTCTGGCAACCTCAACTTCCCAGGTTAGGAGCTCGGCTGGCTCCTTAGCCTGGCTTGCTAAATCTCAGGCCTGTTAATAGGAAAAAAAAAAAGAAGACAAAGTTGTCTATTATGAATTTGTGCCAGTCAGCTAAGGCTTGTTATAAAAATGTCATTTTCTTCATTTCCTATAGCCATCCAAAACTCATTTGGTTCTGGCGGTTCTTGCTTGTATCATGGGCAGCCCACTGCAGATAGGACTAAACACTGCTATTCTGAATGCACCTGAAGATGTGAGTATTTGCCAGAAAGCACTATTTTGCCAACGATTTTAAAAGACTTATTTGGATAGAGCACTTGTCTTGTTGAATCCAAGCCAAACCACGATCCAGTGCAGGAAATGGGAAAGGATGTACTGTCAGAAGAACTGGGTTATTAATATTCTAAAGCAAAATTATTTTCTTCCTTTCTTGAAACAGCTCTAGTTTGCCCACACCTGATGCACTCTTTCATTGTTTTATGTGGAGATTTTTTTTTTTTTTTTACTATGTTTTTTGTCTGTTTTGTTTAAATGGGCACATTTGAAGGATTTAATTATTTTGATGTGAATTTTAAAAAAATGGGACGGTATATATAATTTTTTAAATTGTTTTACTGTTCTTTTTATTTTGATATTTCTTGTTGAGACTTTTTGCTGAAGTAAAATATATCTTTGCTTTATTATTTTGTTCTTTTGGCTGTCATATAAGAATCCTTTTTGAAACAAATTTGTATGATTGATTGAACTCTACATTTGACTTGAGGTTTACCATGTTCATAGTCATATTAAAAATACAAATTATACAAAATGACATATATCACACCTTAGTACTACAGTTATGTCTGTAAAGCATGAGGTATCTTGTTTTCTGGAAAGGAAGACATAAGTTAACATCCATTTTCAATTTAGGTTATCCAAGATTTTTACAATCAGACATACTATGATCGCTATGATCGCTATATGTCAGACGTCCTGCTGACTATTTTGTGGGCAGTCACTGTGGCATCATTCTGTGTCGGAGGAATGATTGGTGGTGTGTCCTCAGCTTACTTTGCCAGCAAGTATGGCAGGTAAAGTACCTTTACTACAGATACTTTTATTTTTAAATTTTAAGCTTGACACATTGCTCCATCTATTGAGAACCAGTTGTCATAGCTGATATGCTTTGATGCCATTTCATTAAAACTAGAAAGTTGAGATTTCACGCATTCAGTACAAGTGATGATACTATTATGAATCCCAAGGTTGTCTTTCTACTGTTTCTTTTAGTAGTACAAAAACTATTATGAAAATTCATTCATGCTTTATGATATGAATCACAGAAATTAAACATAGCTGTGTAAATGAGATAAATTACAATGCATGCAGCAGCAGTATTATGATTAGATATGATTTTCATTATAGTTTTTTTTTGTAGTATGATGTGTCTTATCTGCCGTTTATGTGCTGATGATGAAAAAAAAATAAGGTGCTGTCTATTTGGGCCTGTTGGCCCATCTAGGCCTGGAGCCTATTTGGGCCTATTGATGCACCTCTTTCTCTCTGTCCGTGGGTAAGAAAGTTAGTTATGTAACTTGTCCCCCCCGGGGAAAAAAAAAAATCAGAACAGACGCTCCCATGTGTGAGCCAATACAAAAGTGTTTCGCCTTTACAATGTGGTCAACTTTTTTTATTTGCCTTTGCTTCCTCATTGCAATACTCAAAAAAAAAAAAAAATGACATCTTCTTTATCACTTCTTATTGTTTGTGCTTTGACATATAGGAAGAACACCCTTCTAGCTAACAATGCTGTAGCTTTTATTTGTGCTGCATTGCAAGGCTGCAGTAAAATTGCCAAGTCTTTTGAGATGTTGATAGCTGGCCGTGTTGTCGCTGGAATTTGCTGTGGTGAGAAAATTTTAAATGGCTGCCCTCAAATCCACTGCTCTCTCTTTTTTTCACTTTATAATTTTTATTGTTGTTGAATATTGTGAGTGTAACATATATTTTCAATCTTTTCTATTAAGCTTCCCAAGCAAAGTATTATTCTACAAGTAAATATGCCAGGAAGTATGTTAGAAGTAGTAACAGATAAAAAATACTACACAGAGGTTATGCGAGTGTGCAAAAAATGACATTAAAAAAAGACTATCTCCTTATATATATTAATTTTTTTTTTTTCTGTTCTGCTTCTCAGTAGTCGAATTATAGTTTGAAGCAAAAAGTATTAATTTCATTTCAGGTCTAAACTCAGCAGTTGCTCCACTGTATCTGGCAGAAATCTCGCCGGTTGCTCTGCGAGGTTTCTGCGGGACATGTAATCAACTTTCCATTACAGCTGGGGTGTTGATAGGAGAAATTCTGGGCATGAACAATGTACTGGGCACTGCAGATTACTGGCCTATTCTTGTGTGTGAGTATTGTACCATATGCATTTCTAGGTCACGTTACATAATTCCTCTTCAATCTTTATGGAACACAGGGTCTTCATGATCTCTACCACAGCCTCCTTTGTTGGAGGTAGATAACCTTGATTTCTGTCTGCAGGCTCTGCCTCAAGTCTGTTTCAGGTGCCTTTATTTCCTCTTTCAGGCAAATTTGCAAATACCATTCGAGAGCCAATTGATTGAATTTCATCGCTCCAGAATTCTGTTGTTCCAACTACAACATAAAACTGTTGCAGACAGCATAATTTTTATTCAGGGGCAACGATTTGTTGGCTCTTTCTGCAGTGCATGCCTGATCCATTGCCATTATAGTGTTAATCTGTTAAGTTAATAATCATATCCAGCAGATGTAATTGTTTCTTAGGTCAGCATATTGCCATGGCACTGCTTGAAAAATTACAATTTTGTCCCTAGCAATGGCAACAGGCTGATCTGATCAAAGATTTGGTCATTATACTTTGTGTATTGAACCGCTCTTTAAATAACACACAATAAAGCAAGAGAGTATCTGCTCTAATAATAAATGCCCTCAGATCTAAATCATCCTTTCCTGAAGCTTGAATGACTATCAACATAGAAACCACTTTTATGCCAGCAATTGTAATAGACTCTTTTGGAATAAATGCTTGTCTTGATAAATCCAAGCTGTGTTTTCTTTCCATAGCATCTCCTGCCATACCTGCTATTTATAGTCTGTTGACCTTGACATGGTGTCCAGAGTCTCCACGCTACTTGTTAGTCAACAAGGGAGATGATGCAGCAGCAGAGAATGGTAGGATATAGCTTATTTTGTTGTGCATTCAGGAGAGATGTCAGATTTGTCATGTTACGTTCTATATACGTCTTTCAACCTCCTGATGGAGGTTATCACGACGGTTCTTTGTTTAAAAAAAAAAGATTTGTCAAGCATAGAGTGATTGACATTAGAGGAAAAAGTCAAGAATTTACTATACTTTAGTGAGAAATTTTTTGGGTTATGTATGCTTTGTATGAAGATATCTAAATTTAAAGTTAGTTCTTATGATCTTTTGTTATGTCAGTATTAATTTCATTTCAGGTCTAAACTCAGCAGTTGCTCCCCTGTATCTGGCAGAAATCTCACCAGTTGCTCTGCGAGGTTTCTGCGGGACATGTAATCTCAAATAAACTTTATTTTATTGTTTCATTTGTTTTACCTGGATCTGCCATGATCATTCTTTAACTTCATTGTGTCAAAATTACTCCAAATGGTTTTTTGATGTCCATGTTATTTAACTTATTACAGGCATCTATTCCTTCAGGTTTGTACCGGTACAAAATATGATCGGTATATAATTCACTTTATCATATTCAGGGTCAGTTCCTGGGCATCACTTATTGGATAACATAAAACTATTCAATAGAACTAGATAAACATTTTGAGAATTATTCAGGAAATGTTCAGTTCATTGCATATATGATGCTGATTGTGTCGAAATTTTTTTTTTTTACTGTATATTATCAGCGCTGATATGGCTGAGGAAAACAAGAAATGTGGAAGAAGAGGTTGAGGCCATGAGAAAAGAAAGGGCAGAGCTGAGAAATTCTCCCAAGGTTTGCCTGCTCGATCATTGCAACATTTTTACTATTACCTCGCTTTCAAAACTTTTGCTTTTCCAAAGGAAAGAAATATCTGAGATTTTTACAGCCTTGCAATATGATTTAAAGAAAGTAGTGAGATATATTAAATTTTCCATTGAATGTCCCTGGAACTTGATAAATAGCTATTTCTTATCTCATAAATTATAACCTAGCAGGTAACTACTATTTGTGCTGATCAGAATGCTGAGAAAGTATATGCGTGACTCTTTTGGGTCTGTCAGTTGACAGTAAACTCTAAAATGCTTTGAGTCTGTACTTTATGAGAGTCAGCACTATGTGAATGCCGTCTATTATATTATCAATAGTTTTAGTTCTATCTTTGTAGCTTTAGTTGACATCAAGATGAAGCATTAGTAATCAGTTTTGTGAGGCGTTCAGCAAAAACAAGGCACATGGTGAAAATTTTCGATTTTTTAGTTATTTGAAGATTCTGAAATCCAGTACATTCGTGAACAAAATACAATCTGAATTTTTGTAGATAGCTTCATTAGATGCAGAGAAATTGCATTTTAATGATGGGGAACCACAATACTATGAAAATGAAAAAAATGAAGTTATAGTTTTCACTTTCATTTTGTACACATTTTGACATAAATCTCCACACAGACATCACATATATTCAACTCATGCCAAGTTAAAAACAACTGAGCAGATATCAGAAATGAACATGTTTATTGACACATTCCTTGTTAAAAACATTTTTGATAGATTTTACGGTATTTTGTGATTTGGTGAAAGCTTATGTCTGGAAGTGATTCAGATTCCCCTGTGCACTTTAAAAATGAGTTCGAAATCAAGCTAGATCGAGATTATGTGAAGTCATGTCAACTAGATCTAGAATATTAAAAGCCCAAAGACATAAGATGCACTACATCTCTTTTACGTTATTTTATCTCCTAACAGAATGTCTAGATCTAGATTCAAGTGCTTTTGACTTGAACATAGATCTAGATCTAAATGCTCGTCTTGTTTTCATCATTTGATTCCCATCAGCGTTGGAGCTGTCTCCAGTGAAAAATTTATTGATAAGTTCCTGCAGCTCGCTGTCTCCAATAATTCCAGTAATGTAACAGCTCCTGGCTTCATTTAATTGAGAGGCAATTTTTAACACCCAGGCTGTGTTGAGGTAGCCGATCCTCCATCTGCCATTTTCTTGTAAGCAAACACTTTAGCAACTTCACAACGTCTTGAGATTATTACTCTTGAGTATTTAGAATCTTAATAAATGGTATTTAAATGGTTAAACAGAACTAAACAAGGTTGTTTTTCAATGTGCAGGAGTTAAAATGAATAGGGCAGAATAGGACAGCAGTAATAGTCAGGAGAATTAATAATAACAAGAGGGCACTGGAATCACAGATGCCAAGTAGATCTATATGCCCACTACTCTTAATACAAAAACTTTGAATGTAAAAAAATACATTCATGCGCACTACTCATCAGTGGATAGCCCCATTCATGCCCTTCACTTTGGTATGCAATATATGTACATAGGGGTTAGTGTATAGTACAGGAATGTGGTGACCAAGTAAACAAGCAAAGCAATCTGTCATAAAACCTGGATTTTCGTGATAAATTTTGGATGAAATGGCTCCAGGAAACCCTTCAGAAATACTTTTTGATGTTGAACTTAAAAAGACCTTTTGTGGCATGAAAAACAAATGTTTCAGGAATGATTTGGTGCCTAAATTTAGACCTGATCTTTTTTTTTTTTTTTTATCATTACCTGAAATAAATGCCAACAACATGTGCCATGTTTCCAGCAAATGCCTTACACTTAGTTTGACAAGGATCAAGGAAATTCTGTTTTATTGTTCTCTGGACTTGATAGTTTACAGACATTGTCTTGTCTACAAAAAAATTTGACATTGGATCCAAAATGGCACAGAATGGGAGATCATTGTGATCAACCCTCTTAATCGTCTTGGCCAGACACAAGAGGTGTTGAACAAAGGATAGTAAAGAGAGAAAAAAAAATCACTTTTGCATCCTTTGCTTCAAACTGACATCATGAATAATTCCCAACATTTATGGTATAAAGAAAATGCTGTCTGTATTTTGTGATAATTTTTTTCACATCTTTAGTAATTAGTCTTTTGAATGACAAAAACTAAAGTGATTTTTTCTTATTCACACAATGTTTTTTGTGTCTGGCAAAGGTGAAAAGGGCTGGTCGGAACAGTCTTCCACTCTTTTACCAGTGATCTTCTCTGTCTTCTACAGTTCAGTGTGAAGGATTTATGGCTAAGTCCAGAGCTCCGCTGGCCTCTCATCATCTGTATTGTCCTGCAGATGTCTCAGCAGTTCTCTGGGATCAATGCTGTGAGTTCCCTGTTTTCATTTGGTCTGTTTATGTTTTGTTTTTCTTAAGCCTTTCAGTCCTTGGAAAGTAGGATTATCTCAGCTTTTTAGAAGTTGCCAATTTTTGCTGAGAAATTTTGAGGGTAGAAATTTGGAATTTGGAAATTTTGCCCGAACAGTGGCATTCAGCCTATTCTTCCATTGATTTTAAACTACCAAGGGTTCTTTAACGTGCATAACATACACACAGGACCTCTGCAATAGTTTTGCCCTTATCTGAGAAGGCTAGATGTCAGGCTTCCCTATTTCATCTGTTCTGATTATAGTTATGAAACTCTGTGCATTTAATGGTACAGTAAGAACTGGTTTTTTGATTTATTGTCTCTTTCCAACAGAATAGAATTTAAGTATGGGAACTCAGAATACAGGTCCTGTTATGAAAATAACAAGGAAAATTCGAAATGCATTTCATTTTTTGATGAGGAATATGCAAACAAAGTTAGAATTGGCTAATAATAGTCAGTGAATTGGTACACTAATTTTGATTTATTATGTTACGGAATCTTTGCATTCCCAACAAGAGAGAAAGGCATTCCTGAAGTGTTCTGTGGTTAGTTTGCTCTTGATGTTTTTGGTCATTAACATTAGGGCCACATCTCAATCATACCAACTTCTTGCATGTAAGTGAAATGCAAGAGTTAATTTCATGGCTCCATTATGGTGCTCTGTACTGCAAGGACCTTTCCTGGCCTGTGCTGGAAAATTCCACAAATCACAAATCTGTGTTGCTCAAAAGTTAAGTATTTTTTATTTTCAGAAACATCAATACAATAGGAAATGCCTTCTCCTAAACTTATACATTACTGTAAACCTACCATGATTAAAGACAGGCACAGTACTGTGAAGTGGCTCATGAGATGAGAAATCAGTTACCTGAGGGAGACTAATAGAAAAAAAAAAAAACAACAAAAAACAAAAAGTCAAATTTGTGTCATGTATCTTCAGGTCATCTATTACTCCACCAGTATCTTTGAATCAGCCAAACTGTCTCAGTCGGCCTCCCAGTATGCCACAGTGGGAACTGGCGCTGTCAATGTGACCATGACCTTCATATCAGCCTTAATCATGGACCGTGCAGGCAGGAGGACATTGCACATGATTGGTCTCGGTGGAATGTGCATCTTCTCTGTCGTCCTTGTTGTCTGTCTCCTTGAGCAGGTAAAGATAGCATTATATTATTTACAGAATTCACCATGTAAAGTTAATGTTATAGATAGATTGCTAGGAATTTGAGCGTCTAACAGAGAGTTGCCTTGTATGTTTTCCAGGTAGCTGAGAATGTACATGTAGTTGATGTCTCCACTGGGATTGTCAGGGTAAAAGAAGATTTTACAACGCTTAGAGTTTCTTCTATCTGAGATCTAGCCCTAACATGCTCTCTGTTATTGTCATTATTATTGTCATTATTGTTTGCTTCTTTTCATACATTAAACAAGTGTTATTTAAATAATTTTGTTAAGTGACTGAAGGTTAACAATCAGTGGTTTTTTTTGCTCAGCGCTAAGGCAGGCCTATTATATGAAGTAGGTGTTAAACTTGTATTCCCAATTACTTTCCATAAATCAGTTGTGAAAAATTGACAGAAGTGATCATTTATCATTCATTTTTTATAATAGACATTGTTTACTTATCTTCAGAAACATAAAATATTGACACTTTTTGGTAAGATAGTCATGATATTCTAATGGTTAGATTTTTTGTCAACCATCACAAACAGTAACAGCTCTTCACAGCCCTCTTGTGTTTTCAGTCATAATCAGCTTTGCGTTCAAGCATTGATCACACAGTAATGTTTTGCATTTGGCACTGTAAAATAAAAAATAAAAAAAATTGGTTAGTGTGAAATGAAAATTGAACACAGTGAAATCTTTTTGTTGAAACATGAAGGAAAGCCTGTTGTAATTGTTGTTCTGCGATAGTCAGTGAGAACAGATAGGATCATAGGCTGTTGATAATAATAACAGAGAACATTAACATAGCACCTATTCACATACATTACTGACTCCGAGTGCTTTACAATCTATTATTACCTTGACAGACCCAAAGCAGACACTTGCATAATATATTCTCAGCTTCCTGGAAAGCATACAAGACAGTTGCCTGTGAGGCACTTATATCTTTATCAGTCTAGCATTCTCTGTCTTTATTTTATCCAAGGTCAAGAAAGGAAATTATCTTTCCCCAGGACAAAATGTCTGGGACCAGTCCAGATTCAAACTCAGATCTTTTTTATGCTGCATCTAATGATCCAACCACCAGCTCACTGACACTGCAATGTTTTTGAAGAATTTTATTCTGAAAGCAAATTTACCTGATGTGGCTTCTACCGTGCACTTTCTGTAAACTAAGAATCTCAAGAGACAACAAATGTAAAATGTTTGCTATTAGATTTCTTGTATATATCACACGGCCCGGCAAATGAATCAGGTGTCAAATTTTTCATGCATTTTGATGTTGTTGGTGCCAGTGGAAGGGGGAATAGGTGAATTTAGCTTTGGTGAGAAATTATTTAGTTATATCTCTTTGTGCCAAGATATCACATTCAATTTTAGCTCCTTTGATCCTATAATCAGTGAAATCTGATTTTTTTTCAACAGTGTTCCCTTGGCATATCAGTCATTTCACTGGATGCAAGACAGTAATACAATTACTGGTATTATATAGTAGAATGTTTTTATTTATCCCTTGTTGCAATCCCCAGCCAAAGGTTGCCTGGCTGTCCTACATCAGCATTGTGGCTGTTGTCTGCTACATCATCTTCTTCGCTACAGGACCAGGTAGGCACAAATAGTGACTAACATTGTAGGATTTAACAAGGGCAACTCTGAGCATTGTTAATTTACCATGTATTTATGTATTGAGATGTTATGTCTAATGCATTTACATACCTGCCAACCATACAAAAAAAGTCGGTATTCTATCGACTGTTTGCTTGAACTTCCGACCTAGAGAATTTGTATCATGAACTACTGATTTTCCCTTCCCCCTGATTTAAAATAAAAAAAAAAACAACAGAAAAAAAAAAAGTGAAATCTGTTACCCGTGGTCCGCGAGGCCCAAGGAGCTTGGCTAGGTGTAGTCTCCATTGTTACTGCGGTTTGCGTTAAGGGCGATAATGCTCGTGGCAAGCCTCCAGTCCCGTAGAAGGTGCTCTTGGTGATGTTTGCATGGTCCGCGATTGCTTATGTAGTTCCCTTTTGAACCTAAATCTTTGAGATTAATTGTGATGTCCCATCCCTCCCCTCATTTTATATTTTCACTTTCTGTCCGCTTGTTGCTGACCATGATCTAAACGATATGGATTCATCCTGGGATCTTTCACTCAAAAGTCTGGGCCGGTGCTGATGATATTCATAGCTTACAAAAACATGTCTTTAAGCATACGTCATCAGACAGAAGACGGCAGTCTGCCCATAATGTGCATCATCATGTTAGCCTTCTGGCCATGTCTGCTAATTTACATAAGAGGGATGAAAAGATCAAACTCGGCGCTTCCGACATAACTTTGGTGTGAAATTTGTCTGGCCTGTCATTGTGCTCTATTTGAATATCCCTGCCAGCACTTGTGACGGAGGTTGTCTCACTCATGGGCTATTTTCTCACTATGAAATGGCTATTGTGCCCACTGCTTTTTGTGATAGCTAAGATATTTTAGACCCTGTATGTTTACAGAGATGCATGTCCTTTTGCGTTGGGGGGTTTAAATTGAGGGATGACGTTAGAATATGTGACCTACAGATTTTTTACCTCACCTACAGATTTTTTGTCAGTATTTTGGCCCAAACTACAGAATTGATTTTGGCAGTGTTAGCAGATATGCATTTATGACACAAAGTCACCCTGCATTCTGTCATCCACTGTCCCCTGTGTAGCGAGTTCACTATAGCTGATATTGCAGAAAGTGAATATTTAGTGTAAGATGCATAATGAATGTTCCTCACAGCACCTCTTGGCCATTCTATAACATAAAAACAAAAGCACTGAACAGGGTGGGTCTAAAATTTACGAAAAGGTTTCATTTGAATTCTAAATTGTTTTGCAAAAACTTTGAAGTGCTTTGACTTTTAGAGACTTGAAATTTCTTAGGCTACTCCATATACATGGTTGGTGCCGATGATAGGAATATTACAGTTTGCTCTGACCTTGAGAAACAACAACAAGTAAACAAACTATAGGAAGAAAGAAAAGGAAGAAAATTTAAAAAAAAAAGAAAAGAAAAAAAAAAAAAAGAAAAAAGAAAAGAAAAAAAAAAAAAGAAAATTTGACATGAAATTTTTCAAGATTGAATCATTTTATACCGGATAATGATGATGTCTTGGACTGCCTTGTCTGTGTCAGCAAATGATCATATCTTGATACTATGTAAAATGAACAGGTTTGAAAGAAATAGATCAGATGATTGTTACAGTGATAAATACTGGCAATCAAGTTTTTTAAAGATCTTTGGAAACAGCAGTTGCAGTCTGTCCAAACGTTTGTCCCATCCAAACATACTTAGCATATGTCCTACATAAGTTTGGAATATTCATCAATGCCCCACAAACAACTGCATGTATATCATGTCAGGTGCTATCCCATGGTTCATGGTAGCCGAGATGTTTGCCCAGGGTCCTAGAACAGCAGCGGTCAGCGTGTCTGTGGTTGTCAACTGGTTGTGTAACTTCACAGTTGGCATTGTGTTCCCACTCCTTCAGGTGAGCTGTTAATCCACCTCTGAGATAGGTGTTGGGTCTGCATCTTGAAAAATAAAGCTAGTCTTGATTGTGCTTTGGACCATTACACGTGTGAAAGTATGATACGTGATTGAAACACGCCACATTTGTGCGTAACTCTTGGGAGAAATTTGTTACATAGTGGAGATTTGTTTGATAAACTAGGACTTTCTCCAGAGACTGCCTCGGTCACAACTGAACATCTGAAAAATTCATATATAAATTATAAACTATGTCCGTTGGACTCGGATATGTCTTACATGTGCACTTCTATGATATTTGCCTTTACTGGTAAGAATAGAATTGAAAACTAAGTTTCACCACCCAGTAGCTTTTCCCAACCATTCATTTACACTTTGTCTCCAAACGTGACCAGTTTGTCATGTTACGGTCTTAGATCAGATTGTTGTAAGTTTTGATTAGTTTAAATACAAATATCACTGACTGTGCGAACATTTGGATTCCAAATTGATGGAAACCACTGATTTACCTGTTAGTGTACAGCACATTATTTCATTTGTTGAATAGATCTAGCCATTTTGCTGACACAATGCCAGTAATAATAGTTGGTATTCCGTGCTGGAAAAAAAATATCTATATTTGTTTTTAAGAAGAAAATTGAAAATATACGATTGAAATCAGCATATGGTAATTGTGAAAAATTGCAGCCCGTACGTGTGGAATGGCCCGCGGACGGTAAAAATTACAGATAAAAGAACAACTGTCTGAAATTAGAATTGACCTTTCTATGTATCTTTCAGTACAATGCAATCACTCTTTGTGATGGTAACCTTTTGAAACACAGAGTTGACAGTTCTCTGAAAGTAAAATTAGTTTTTGTGTATATCCTCCAATTAAAACGCAAACGCATAGAATGTCCGTAGAAAAAGTTTGAATGATCAAGTTTGTCATTTCTCTGTTGTTTTCTTTTTTTCCATTCCCTCTGTGCAGAAATCCATAGACAAGTATTCCTTCCTGCCCTTTGCCGTCATGTTGGCTTTGTTCTTTATCTTCACCTTCATGTTTGTGCCAGAGACAAAAGGAAAGACAATTTCCGAGATCACCATGATATTCCGGGCTCCATTATCTGACAGTTCCGCAGATTTGTTCATGGCCTCAGATATCCAGTATGACATCATCGTTAACGAAGAAAGTGCAGGTGCCTTACCTGTTCCTGACACGGGCAGTATCCAGGGGAGTGCATCACATGAAGAAAATGTGGAAGATCCTCCAAATGTTAAATTTCATTTGTGAACCAGTTGCAACATTAACCATAACGGATACATCAGGCCAGTATTCATCACTCCTAGATTGGAGTCATGGAACTGCTATGGGTTTTTTTTTTTCTGTTTCTGTTTATCACCCTGCCTTCTAATTTCTGACAGATTTTTTCCCATCAAAAGTGAGAATTGCATGTGTAGACCAACAGGAATATTGACAGGGGATACAACAGGCCAGTATTTATAACTGTTATCTGGTTTTTATTTTCTATTTCCTGTTTTGTCTATCTCCACATTCCCTCCATCTTCTGACAGATTTTTTATTTGTGTCTTTCATGTTGATATCTAATGTCTCACATATCAACTGCGATTGAATGGCCAATCTCATAATAAGTAATGTGGGTAGATTTGCATGTCATGTGAAAAAAACATATGCTCAGATAAAGTATTTATAAATAAATATATGCATAGCATTTTTTTATTGGTCATTTTAACTAGATCATTTTGAAAACAGTTTACAAGACAAAAAAATGTGGGCGCCAGAGGTTTAGAACAAGCGTTTGAGAAAAATTTGTAACTGTTTTCCTATTTTGCTGTGCAGATCTTGCATCAAGGCCAGATGACCTGTTCTTCATATCCTATACTGTTTCCCTATTATACACTCTTGATTTCTCCACTTTATGTATAAAAATATGTACAGTATCTGTCAGTTATAAATTTGTCTATCTCAGTGAGCATATCAGGATTTGTTTTGAAATACCTCACAGATGTTTTTATTCCTGAAAGATAGCAGTTTGCTCAGGAACATTTCAGTTTTCCTCACTGAGACTTCAAAGTCAAGCATGGGCTTTAGAACCTCACATGACTTAGCTAAGCATTAGGCTGTGTACTTACATGGTATTTATTGTTAAAGATTAAGATCTACTATCTAAGACATATGTCTCATGGGCAGTCAAAATGAGATGTAAGTCGCTGGGCTAGGACCAAGAAATCAAGCTTTGAATGTGATAGGGGGGTCAGACATAGAATTTTTTTTTATTGCAGAAATTGAAAGTGCATTCATCTCTGAACATGATGGCATCAGTCTTACCCTCGATTTATAAATATTTCCTCATTAAAGTTGGGTTTTAATTGGAGGTAAGTATGTAGATTTATGCGTTAGACCGTTGATTTAAACTCTATTTTCTCGGAATTTCGATCATTGCTGGGGGGTCCCGGCTTGTCTCTTTAAATGCAATATCTCTGGCTAGAATAAAACTAGCTCAAAACTTTTTTCACCATCTGAAAGGGTATGAAAGAAGCTTTCACATGATACCAAAAGCCCTATATGGTGAAAAATCGACATATGTCTCATTTTAACTGGCTGCGAGACATATGTGAATCCTAGTGATATTCCCTGCTTGGAAGTTTTACCTGAAAAGAAGAGAAAAAATTAAGGGAGTTGAATGTTTACTTTCATCCGTCCATTCCTCCACCATCGCCTTTGTACCCTTGCTATGGAAGTTTGATTTCACACCATGTCAGTTGTGCTTTTTCTACCATGGTTTTACATTTCCTGAATAAGATTTCTTATTTTTTGGCCTGTCTCTGAACCTTGTTCCTGACAGGTATGAAGTTTTCTGAAGATTCTCTATTTACTGATCCTTTGTTATTTATTTCTCCACTCCTTGATTTGTTGTATTACATGTGTTTTTGTAGGTAATTTTATTGATTGTTTTCTCTGAATTACATGAAGAAATCACTGATACCTCATATTTTAACATGTGAAACATTTTTAGATGAGTAGATGGCATGTGAAAAGATTTTGTTTTTCAAAACTTCATAGTCCATACTTTAAAGGCATTGTGCTCTGTACTTTAGTCTCTCTCTTTTTTTTTTTTTTTGATGGTTTTAACTCACTGAAGATTGAGCCTTTTTTGGGTTTACATACGATGAAGACTGCAGTTTTCAGGGGTATTTCAAAAATTGAAAAAAAACAACACTTTTTATAGTCCTCCATCTCCAACACATATGACAGCACTAAAGCAGCCCTGTATGAAACAGAAAACAGAAACTGATTATGTCACATAGTTATTTTTAATGATTTTTTTTAAAAATGAGACAAATTTTGCATTTCCCAAGAATTTTGGAACATATAACTGGAGTCAATAAATCATCTGAAACCAAACAAAGAAAAAAGAAAAACAAATTTATGCATTCTGTATGTGGGTAAGTCTGTGTAGTGTTTGGAAATGAAAAAAAAAGTAAATTCTCACGTTCTTGCCTTTCTCTTCTCGACATTGTGTTCAGTAGATCAACATAAGTAAGTTGTTTAGCGTCCGCACATTCACGACGAAGTGACGGTGACTGAATAGGTGAGAGGGTGAATAGATGGTCAGCTAGTAAGGCAAGTAAGTTAGAGAGTGAGTGAGTAAGTGGCTGAGTGAGTAAGTGGGTGAGTGAGGTTTGAGTGGGTGGATGGATGATGAGTGGGTCTCTGGGTGAATGAGTGAGGGGGTGGCTAGATGAATATTCAAATGAGTGAGTGAGTGAGGAAGTGAGGTGACTAAGTGAGTGAGAATTGAAGAGAAATGAACATAGAGATGGTGAGTGGAGGTTTTACACGGGCCAGTTTTTATAAATCATATGAAAATAATATGAGTATGTTATATGAATGACTGATATATTATATTCATTTGTTAATGTCGTTGTAGTTTGTTTAGGAGGCTGTGTAGCAATGAAAAGCTCAGAGAATTTCATTATGTCTAGCAAATTAGCTTTAAGAAAAAATTATTGTCAAGAGTTTTTGTTGTTAATGTTTTTGAGAGCTCAAACTTTTTTTTTTTTTTACCAAATGCCTCGTTATCTGGTCTCTGTATACTTATCAGTGTCTGTCAGATATCTTGAAAATGAATAAATGGCTGACAGGGTGATTGGAATTTGATATAATCATGTGAATGCATTTGTACATTTTAAAATGCAGCAACCTCAAGACTTTCCCTGTGGCAAACCTTATTATTTAGTGGAAAGATTGGAGGGAAACTTTCACCGATCTCTGTTTTGGCCAGGTCATTTTGTAGTCTTATTTGCAGCAATGTTAAACTCATGCAGTTGATGTGTTAGTGAATTCACTAATGTGTTTGCTCTGTCTGAGGTTTGGAAATGCAAACTGCACTGGATGACCAGATTCAAGTTATGAGAATTTTTTTTTTCTGGATTACATCCCTTGTGTTTTGCTCGATATGAAAACTGGAATTTTGAATGTATTGTTGTTTATCTTTTATTTCCTTTTCTAGTTCAATGAAGACAGGACCAGCACATTATTTCCAGCCATGTAACTATGACAGGTTGCATTGAAGGGAAAAAAACAACAAAAAACCACACGTCCTAGTAATACTGTAGTCATGTTGCCATTTGCATTTCCATTCCTGAGATGGTCCCATAGTCTTTAGTGTTATTAAGATTTTTTATCTGCTCATTAATATTTTTTATCTTTATTACCTCATGACAGATTTAATTGTATGAAGGTGAATTTGTTTTGTACAAAGGGAATAAAATCTTATATAATAAAGAGAAGCATGATATTATATTTAGTGGCATGTATTTCTGTTGATCTTGTGATCACTTGATGTTCAAATGGCAAGAGAATTAGTGTATGATTTAAGATTATATAACTATATTTCCATCTTTGTCATGCATGACTATTCAAAAGATTTTAATTTCAGAGTATTTCAATCTGATGCAATTTCATGGAATTTCATGTTTTTTCATAAAAGATGTGTGTTCTGTTTTAGATTTCTGAACATCTTGAGCCGGTGAAAGCAAATGGGTCCTTGTGAACCTTTCTTTTTCTAAATGAAAGTTCTCCCATTATATCTCTTTAATATTACTTTCCTTTCTTTTTTAATATACATTGCCTGTTAGGTATAATGCACTGTCAGTTGGAATGAATTAAACACACATTTCATTTATCATGTACATAATAACTGCCATAATAACTGCCATGCAAACTACATGTATAAACTATTAAGACATGGCTCATGGTGCATAATGGATGATTTAACACCTTTTTACTGTTCTCACTGCGCTCCAGAAATTGCTATTTCTGCCATCAAATGAGTACAGTATATTTTTTTAAAATTTTAAATTACACACACACATGACAAACAGAGAAATGTAGAGCAAGAAATTTTAAATTCCATGCCATATTATATTAGACAGGGGACAAAGATTTGATCTCCTCAAATTTCAGCAATAAATGATTTTCTTGTTTTTTGAATGTCCAATCACTGATTAAAAAAAGAACCATACTCCATTGAAAACTCCACACTTAACAAATATCAGCAACGACAATACTAATATATGTAATTATAATAATCATAATATTATGTTTGTGAGTCCTTTGGTTTGAGAGAGGTTATTTGGTTCAAGTTCTTCTTTTTTCAGTGTTCGAGCCGCATAATTATGAATTTTAAGATGCAGATTATATTGTATTTCATAATTCTTTTTCTCAATTAGTATGATATCTCTTCTCTCTGTTTTAACATGTACAGACTAATTGACTTACTTAATATCTTGAAATAATGTCACATTTTTTTTTATTTGTTGCACTTGCTGAAGCGGTATATATCTATATCCAGTACTTGGGTGTTGACCTAATTACCAGATATTTCATGTTACACAGTTTATTCTTTTTGTACTCTCCACAGAATACATGTAGTAGAGTATACACAGTAAATATACCATATTATTATATAATACTTTAGGTTCTCTTGGCATACAGAAATGTCTGCTTTTACGACTTCAAAATTATTTAAGCTGAAGTTTATGTTTTATAGACTGATGCTTTTCTTTTGTATGTTCTAGCATGCCTGGAGTCAATTTCTGAATTGCATGCAAAGACAGTTTAAATCATAACTGGATAATTAGAATATCTTTTTTTTTTTTCAGCCTACCAAAAAATCCCATTTTTTTAAAAATGTAAATATTGTTGTAGTTTTTTTTTATCTAAAAAGTTATCTGTCCTCTGCTTCACATATGTGAGTAAAAGGATGTAAAATTATGCATGCACATCTGGAAAAACATTTCTCGCTAGTTTGGAATCATAGAGCAGTATATTCAATGCAAATATGATTAACCCAGAATAATTGAACTGAAGTTTCTCAGGCATTTGAAAGAAAATATCAAATGCATTAAACCTATCAGATGGATTTGATCCAGTTTAAACCCTGTGAATATTTTCCAGTTTCATCATGTAATGTAAATAGTTTATCTGAAAGGTTTGACCGCAAAACGCAACAAGCGCCACTTCTAAGATTGCAAAGATAGATGCCTGAGATGGTATTTTTGTGTGTACTTTATTGAAACACTGGGATATGTCAAATAGTAGCAAACTCTTTGAATTTTGTACATTTAGCTAACCGTATTTATTTGGAACAAAAAATCATGTTTTCTGAAAATGAGAGATTGGGATTTATGCTAACCCTTAACATGTAGTAGCTTTATCAGCTGAAGACTGTGGAGTGCTGCCTTTACTTCTGTGTACTGGTATCTTTGTTGTTGGACCAGTTGTAAATAGTAGTGCATTGTCCACTGAACTTCAATACCTTGTGTCCTTCTTTTTTTAGTCATCATTAACCCTTCACAACCCAATTTACAGATGTGATAGAACTTAACTCTTTCCATGCCAATTGGAATGGAATCAGTATAGGGTTTGACCATTGTACCAATCAATATATCTCATCAATATGTCTAGAAGACCTACCCTGTCTCCACAGTAACAGTTGTGGTTACTTCTATGAAAGCCTTTTCCATGGCTCATTCGTGAGGCTTTTTAAAACACCTTCACTTTAATGCCCACTTGTAATCTGTCTGTTCTATCCAGATAACAACCCTCTCACACTTAATAAATTCCTTTCTATGAAAAAATGACTCCTGTAGTTGGATTTATGTACACAGTTTGGATTTACACCGTTGTAATGCCAGCAATAACTTGATTAAATCTTCCAAATTTGTTCCTCAAAATTATGTCTTCTCGACAACAAATCTTTATTTCTCTTCTAAAAAAAGTTATGCTCCACTATTTTTCTCTAATAGAATTGAAGTCACTACTCCCTACATAATTACCTTCAGTTTGATATATAAAATGTACAGATTCTGTGATCAATAGCAATATCAGTCTATCAAAGAGCACATGATAATCAATTAAGTATGGACTCTAGTGCTTGACACAGGCTTGGTAATATTGCGTCTGGCATGGAAAGAGTTAATATGACTGAGGGTAATTTATACTTCCAGTAATTTATACATAAAAATGATTAGAAATACAGACTTTTACTGGCGACCAATGTTCAGTGGATCTGATGGTCCCACGTTGAATTCTGATATGTGAAATTGCCCTAGAGTTGTTCTGTCAATATGTCATACTCTTTTAAAAGTTGTCTTGGATCTTAGAGAGTTAACTATGAAATTATGGTCAGGCTGTGCTTGATTTTACATACTGCTTTTAATTATATATCTGTTGTCTGCATGTGAGAAGTTCTGTCCGTGGAAGGTTACTTTTACAATTTACATTTACATACACACAATATTGTATGTTTGTATCAGCCCCAAAGGTGTCACATAGCAAAATAATCTGATATAAAGTGTCAGTTTATGTGCAATCCCATACTCTTTAACTGTTAGTACAACAGATTGTGGCAAGCAACATTGAAACAGCGCTCTCAGTACTTGTGCATATTTTTTGAAAATCAGTCAAGGTGCAATAAACTGTCTATAGATTTGCTTTGAATATATGTCGTGCCATAAGGTGAAGTGAATGAGAAACATTTTTTCATGTATAGAATCCTTTGAGTCAGTAGACAGGGAAAGACTATTTTGTAGCTGTATCTTCATGAAAAAAACTATCGAGCTGCAATTCTAGGCAAAGTTATTCACTTTCAAAGTTAACCCCTGTGATCCCCTGGTCTGGAAAATTCATTTTTTTTGTCAGTGAAGTCCCTCTTGATATATCTATTTAACTCATTTCGTCTGGTCACCTGAGTGTACAGTGGAACACACTTAAACCGAAAACGGTTGAACCAAAAGAAAAATTAGTCCCTGTTTTTTTCTCTCTTTTATTCTTTGTTAATGGACTAGCGATAAACCAAAGTCAACATTCGTGGTGACATGGCTAAAATGAAAACAATGACCTTGATATTAGTAGAAGCCTGCGACTTATTCTTAATAAAACACACTTAGTACTGACACGTCGTTCTGTCATTGTTAGGCCTGAGGCTACCAGCAGGTGCTGAGACGGAGAGTGGTTGGGGACAGGGGAATTGCGTCATTGAAGCAAGTGCGAATTGTCCATAGAATCTAAATCTAAGTAATTTTATTATGCAATGTGCTGATGAAGCAAGGCGGGCAACACGTCATCGAAGCATCGTGATGCGTGCTGTCTGATCCAGCGTGATGTCATGGCATTGTGTAGTTTCAGATGACCCACTTGGTTAGTTAGTAAAAGTTGACCTTACAGAGTTTGTTCCCCTCTTCTGATAACTTCCACCATACCAGTTTGGATAAACCAAAATATGTTTAAACCGAAATAATATGTCCGGTCCCAAAAATTTGGTTTAAGAAGTGTTCCACGGTATATTGTCATTTGATCCAATTTGGTGGGTTTTTTTTCAGGTGCTGCAATACCACAGAATGGATACTCAAAGTACATATTTGAAAACTTATTATTTCCTGCATCAGTTTGGTTGCTATGATACTGTGGATTAAAATTTAACCCTATAAATATAAGGCAATTGATCTGATCCGAGAATTCTTCATCATACACTTTGAAATGGCATGTGTTTGCAAAAAGTACACTGTGCGGTGACATCATTGATACTGTATTATTTTTGGTATCAGTTGTGATTTCTGAAACATGATAATAACATGTCATCATTGACACCCTAACATCTAGCACTTTCTTGGGAAGCTTTTAGGGTTAAAGTTTTGCTCGATAGGATGCAGCCGTCTTTGTCAAATACCAGGCTCACTTTAACATATATGGTATGTTTTTTTGTCACTTTGTAGTATGTCAATCCACCACTCTAGGTATTATGCATGTATGCGACCCATGACTCTGTTATTACACTTTTCTATGATGCACTGCTGATCCATGAAAACATGAATTGCTGTGCCGTTTTGGTAAAAATAAATGCCATATGTCGTAACATTCTTGTCTAGGCATAAACAAGATTTAGTACAATGTAGTAAGTTTAATAGTAAAGAAACACTGGCTCTTCAAAATCAGTGTGATAAAAGATCAGAATTTAAATTAAGGCAGACTGAACTCTTTACAGAAATTGGAGGTAAAGTTTGGTGAAGTAATGGTGATTTTCCTCATTGATAATGGAGAGGCACTGATCAATATTGACCATCACATTCAGTCAAATTTCTTCAGTTTACTAAGCATAAGCAGTTTAGGTCAAGCATTGCAAGGAAGGAAAAAAAATCACATTTTGTCTTATTATTTGAGACATAGCAAGGAAAATTCTGAAAAATTCACCATATGATGAAAACGTTTTTTTTTCTTATTGTGACAATTTTTTTCATAATTTTTTGTTCACATTTCAAATACATGTAATAGGATTTTTTTTTTCTTTACAATACTTGCATAATACGCCTTGTGTATGCCATAGAAAAGTGACTCAGCTGGGTCAGAAAAATGGCTCCTCAGGTAAGATGCATTTGTCAGAGTTCTATGATCGCATTAATATAGTTATGTCTTTGATCATTATCTGAATGTCTGTGGGTGAGAAAAAGAGGATACATGACTATATGTGTGACAGCCTAGGTAGAGTATAACTGTAGGGAATTTTACTTTTTGAGTTCATAGTTGTTTCTGAAACTAGAGCTTTTAGTTTACTGTTTTAAATTTTAAAATACCTTTAATATTTTTTTTTCTATGATATGAATTTTTAAAGATGACCATGTCAGAAAAGTTTTTTGTGCTTTTAAAGTTTCAGAAACAGATTTCAATTAATTTCAGAGATAAATGAGTTATCTACCATGCCAAAGGACATACATATATATATACCTTTATTTTGTTGTCTCCCTCCCTTTGCCTTAGATTAAATCTGACTATTTTTAAAGAAACAATGATTTGCAATACTGTGCAGTGTGGCTAGATCTGGTCGAAATGACCAAATGAAGCCAGTTGAATAGGCTCTTGTTTTTTGAGTTTGTTCAACATAGTGGTGTCAGAAAATTGCTTTAAAAAGACAGAGGCAGTTCTGATTTTAAAAAAATGAAAGCTTTTAGTGTGTTTGCTTAAGAAGTTGAGCCATAGTTTAATACATGTATTAGAAACTCAATTTTCAACACTTGACCCCAGATTTACTATTTTTACCCATAGCACCTAAACCACTAGTACTAGGTCTACTTTTGGGCTCTTTTTCCAGATCGCCATACGGTCATATGAAAAGGCCACCTAAATTTGAATATTTGGCCTATGCTGTGACAGGAGTTAGCTTTTACATCTTCACTATTTCAGGAACGTAGGGCATCAGATCAATATTGATCTCCCCTCCTCTTTTCCCCCTCTCACTTTTTGTCCTTTTCTACCATGGCTTGTGATCTTCACAGTCTTCTATGTCAGGTTGATGGCCTTGAAGTCTGCCTGCAGACTGCACTGTTAAATCTGCTTAGAGAACTGCAGTTTCATTGTTCGTGCTGGGTCCAATCAAGAACCAGTTGAATGACATTTACGTACTCATACTACCATGTGTACCCAATCCAGTCCAGTGTCAGTGAAATGTCAGGAACATTATATTTGTTCTGCGATCAGTTCTCCCTTCAGTGTACTGTGCAGGACTTTGATAATTGTTCACCTATTTGTAATTAATAACTTTATACATCTATCGTTATTTCTGAATCACTTTAACTCATTATTGTATGTCTTCAACTTCAGTTCTGATGTCAGTAACAAAAAACAGGTAGAGTACAAGTACATTTGTATTCTAGATGCTCAGATTGCCCCAAGCACCAGGCTATGCTATGAAATATTACAAATATTACATGTATGTTTATTCTGATATCAATTCTCTTAAAAAGATTATTCTATGCTTTGCATAATGTGAAATGTACTTGCTTTACTGCACCAACCCAAAAATTAACCCCGAAATAAACTACTAAACATAATGTCAGTTATGCCTCACTTGTTGTAAGATTTTGTCTGAGTAGAGTGGAGAATGTGTGACAGTAGAGGGAAAAGAAAAAAGCTTTAAAACTTTCAAGTGTGAAATGATGATTGCTTGTGTGGCAGAAGGACTGGAGGGTCAATGTGATTGCACTAACATTGGCAGATATCTTCTGGATTAAGAGCTTCTAGAATTGGTTCGTTTTGGTTTGAATTGCTGCAGTCTGACATGCACACACAGGTGAGGTCAACACCTGCCCTGACACATTGACCCTTCAGCCCTCTATATCAACAGCTTGTTCTGTCAGAATGTTACAGGAGCTTCTGTCTCTGAAGAAAACATGTCCAATGACTTCAACTTCACATCTTGGTTGTTTTCTGGTCCTCACATATCGATCACCGTCAACCAACTGTAAAAAGAGTTAGAACTTCTAATCACCTCCGGCAAAGACTGTAACACGAGTTAAAAATAAAAGTCCGTGCCATTTAGGGTTGATAAAAGGATTTTCCCGAAACTAACCTGACCCAAATAAACACAGATCACGATGTGCGCGAAATAGTGCAGCGATTATGCAACGCAACAAACAAAAAATGAATAGTAACAGACAATCTTGTTAATGTTATTGTTAATGTTTTTAATTCATTAAGACCAAAATGTTAACAATTATACTCTTCGATAGCATCAAAGCAACAAGGCATGGAATGTAGTGAAAAATGTTAAGCACGCCCTCAAAACCTGAAGAGATGATGGATGATGTTAGGCCTACATGTATTCAGAGAGTTGCCCTTGACCACGAATTAGGTGTGTTTTTGCTTAACTACATGTATATACTTATACTATTCGTTTCTTCATGTTTTCTTCCTAGTTTTCTTTTTCTACTTCCTCTTTCCGTTTCTTCTTCCTCTTTTTCTTCTTTTTTCTTTGCCTTCTCCATATTCTACTTTTGCTCCTCCAACTGAAACATCAGAAAGTACGAAACCTAAGAGTTTTATTTTCTTGTTTCTTTCTTAATATGGTTCGTATTGGTGAAAACACTCATCCAATTGTAAAAATACAGATGGTTTCTATATGGTGGGGACATTACAAAACTTAATTTTACATAATGTTCAGCTCATAAAATGTAAATACAAATGTACATCCCTCAACCCTCTGTGCATTGCCTCCTTATGTCTATAATGTGAAAGCCAATTTAACTCATTTCAGAATACATGAGACAGAGCCCTCCGAAATGACAGCACTACGGTTATGACCTGAGATTCATCGTGGCCCGCCATGATATCCTGTGACACTTTTTGTTCTGTTCCAACTGGTACTATTAGACTGGACGGTGTTTGACAACGAACACTGGTATCCATATATCAATCAAATACACAATATCGATGTAAGCGTAGACACTGAAATCTGTAAAACAGAACACGATGCTTATTGCTATTCAAACAACGTACACATAATTGATATGTCATTATGGGCATGGAACTTGTAAAATGCATACAGAACAAAATAATGAGACACACGTACCTGCTCAGCTCCACAAAACAAAAACAAACATAAAAAGAGACGTCTTCCAGAAGAAGAATAAGATAAATTACATTATTCAATTATCTACGCTAACTTAATACATGAACATGTTATAATTTCTATCTTGCACTATGTCATTTGTCATACTCACTTTCTTTCACTATGTGGTTAACAAAGTTTATCTTCATATACACTTTCACACACACGTTTATGGAACACAGTAAAATGAAAAAAAAAAATCAGAGGAAAGATAAAGGAAATAAAACAATGGACATAATATCAGATACAGGGAGTCCATCACCATCATCGAGATAGATAAATAATTCTATTTCCTCTACTGTTTTTTTCAATAGAGTGATTAGTGAATTCAATTTCACTTTGAGGGTTGTGTGTTTTCCCCTGAGTACCGATATCGTATTTATGTGTAAATCAATGCTTCTGCTGTGGAGAAATTTTCACTCAGTCTTTGTATTTGGTTATGTATGTGTGAAAGCAGAACCAAACATCTACATGGACAATGATTCTCAAACTGTGTCAGCAAGGTCTCACTTATTTCAGTTCTCTTTGCCGCTGCACCATTTCCTGCCTGTCTGCCTATCCGTCTGCCTATCTGTCTGTCTTCTCGCCGGTTTAATGACACTTCAATTAACAAAAGACATTGATTGAACGATGACACCCTCTCTGCCTAACCTCACTGACATTTTCACACTCATTTTCAGAACTATGCAAGCACAAGTACAAAATCCAACCCCTAAACTCTAGATCTTGTCACTAGGCAATTGAGTTTCACAGTGCCAACTGCAGCCATTCTCTTAATGGGAAACAATTTTCTTCTTGTCATTTGAAAAATTAATCACCAACAACAAATAATAAAATAAAAGTAATTTTTTTTTTTTTTTTGCTTCTGAATTTTTCATGATATACATTTCAAGCAAAGGGCGCAAGCCTCCTCCCCTCTTTGGCCCTATTTGTCCCAGCATTCCTTGTGTTGGGCAAAGGAAAGTAATACCACTGTTCATACACACTCTTCGTTAAATTAACTTAGTTTGGCTTGGCGACTTAATCACTTGCTCTTTTCATTTTTGTCTGTTACTACGAAAGGCCTCTGTTTTTACAAAGATCCTCCTGTTCCATTCCTTGATGTCGTCTATTCATTTCTTCCTTTGCCTGGATCTATGCCTTATTCCTTCTATGATTCATTTGAGGATCTCTTAGCCAGTCCATTGGATCTTGTAACGCATTCATAACAATGTAACTTGCGCCCTCTGACAGTGACTAAGCTTTAGTGGTCTTAAAACTATTACATGTATATTTAATAGACACATTATCTGATGATAATAAAGGCGTGCCCCACCTTGAATATCACACAGAGTATGTACCATGCTATACAATTTAAATGCAAAAGCCTGCTCTGAATATATGCTTTTTCCTCAAAATTACGTTAGACTTTCGATGTGCTCAATCGAAAGTGTTCTTGTTTCTTATGTTAAAGAGAGATATTGCTTGGATTTTGAGTGAGATCAAAGTTTATCTCTATTCAATTTCTGCGACTTCATCATCTCTTTCAGGGTTGATTTTTTCTAACTCCTGGCTTTGTTGCACAGGTTCGGTGCGTGTAGTAGATAAAACATATCTAAACATAAACCAAAGATAAAGAAACATAATCACAAATGCTGTGGCATACATCACCAGACACAGGAATATCCGCAAGGCGGGGTGCAAGCCCTCTTCCTCTTGATTGTTACTATTTTCCTGGCCTTTCCACTTAACTCGCTGTTCTTCATGGCCGTCTTTTGCAAGTTCAGATGTGTTCTCCCCTGCCGAAAATAGAAAAAAAAAAAAAAAATGCCTATCATGCAATAATTGGTAGATAAGGTATTGTGAGGGGAGCACTGTGTATTAAAAGTGAAAAGAAGTCAAACTGTGAACATGCTTTTCTTATTTAATATTTATGTATTTCATAAATTAATTATTTATTTATTTGTTCATTTATTTATTTACTATTTATTTATTTATTTTAACTAGCATAAATACAATTCAATAAATCTTTAACCACAGAGTAAGCGAGTATTTTTTATAAAGTAATTTTCACTTTTTTTTTAAAGTAACATTGGTAGCTAAAAATAATAGACATGATTTGATCTATTTTATCAAGAGGTCATGTTCTTTTCAGTTGGAACAACTTTTATCTTGTGCTCTTGATAAGAATAAAAATGCGCTTTGAATTAACATTTGATAATGTTGCACACTATGGTCCTTGGTTGATATCTAGGCTCACAAAGAAAGAATACACCTTTTATCGTTTGCCATGATATTTAATCTGATGGCCGTTATTTGGCAAATCACTCGTAAGTTACGTTGCATTTCATTTTCTATAATTTTGAGCATGGATCTTGTACAGTTTGCCAACAATTTTTCAACACTTGGTAAACCCGCATGACGGACAACATTTCTCTTTTTGATGGCCTATGAACATTCACAGAATCTTCAGCAGCTTCATGGCAAGGATGAGATGACGAATGGATGGATAGATGGATGGATAGATGGAAGGATGAATGAACTGATCGATGGATAAAGGGGTGGATAGATAGATGGATGAATGATTGGACAGATAGATCGATAGGTGGAGCAATGGATGGATGGATGGGTGGATCGATAGATAGGTTGACGGAAAAAGATGAATGGGATAGATGGATGATGAATGAATGGATAGATGGATAGATGGATCAATCGATGGATAGATAGATGGATGAATGGACGGATGGGTAGATAGGAGGATAGCTGGATGGATGGAGCAATGAATGGATGGGTGGATGGATGGACGGAAGGATGGATGACGGATGGATGGATGGATCGTTGGACGGATGGGCAGATGGATGGAGGGACAGGTGGATGTAGTCTGTCTGTCTGTAAGTCTGTCTGTAAGGCTGTCTGTCTGTCTGTCTGTCTGTCCGTCTGTATGTATGTATGTATGTATGTATGTATGTATGTATGTATGTATGTATGTATGTATGTATGTATGTATGTATGTGTGTGTGTGTGTGTGTATGGATGGATGTATGGATGTATGGATGGATGGATGGATAATGGATACATGGATGGATAACTAGAAAACTTCCTTTTTCCACAAATATGTCCCATAAATCCCCTATTCTTAAACCCTATAAGCTGACGGAATTTCTTTCAAAGCTGTAAATGGCCACTAATGAACTTTGGTAAAATCTTAACTTCCAAACTTACCCGTCATGTTTTGTATAGAAGTGCATTGAGTATCTTCATATGGCTCACAGGGTTGGACTTTTCTCTGTCCGTCGCCGCACTCACTGCATGGATAACACAGGCCACTATCATCGCTGACGGATGCTCTGTAGACACAGAGGAGAAATAACCCATAGGGTCAGTACTGATCTTCTGATCTCCAATATAACAAAAGTACTAGAGAGTCTGATTTAAAATGAGAGTCTGAGTGTCAAGGACAGGAAGAACAATGATGGTAGTCATGATAATCAATGGTGATAATGAGGAGACAAAAGGGCTAAGTTATTTGGCGTCTCACTTATTTTATCATTTTCCTTTTTATCGTATTGATTCCTTTTCAGGATTTTTTCCTGACAAAGCGCAAATCAGATTCCAAAAATTGGAAATTCATTTATTATTGTCTCCTCATTTAAATCTATGCCGTTTCCTCATTCAAATAAAAGTAATTGGCTGACAGTTTTGTTTTTGTTTTTGTTTTTGTTTTGTCTTTTAAGGCACTCTAGGAAACTAATAATGATGACTAACTCGAGTGATTAAAAAAAAAAAAATAAATCTATTTCATCTATTTATTCAATATTTAACATATAAATCCTCCAGATTTGTTTGTTCACGGTTTATTCTTGGCACCCTGTAAATTGTCACGATGATGGTAAATGATAAATAAGGATACAATGTATAAATTACATTGACGACAACCGAATCCATTGGGACAGTATTTCGCATACCTGAAAACACCTGAAATCGGTCCATTAGTTATAAAATGGACTGAAATTAAAATGAGGTTTTGTAAAATAACATGTTCTATGACAACATTCTATACCGCGTGCCAATCATATTTTGATATTTTTTTTTTTTTTCATTCTTTTTCAGTCATAAAACGTATGCATTATACAATAAAGTTTAAGCATGCCTATGGTAGGCCTTTCTTGTATGCGTCAGTTAGGATCACTTCATGGCGTGCCTTTTATTGATTTTTGCCCCCCCCCCACCCCTGAGTTGAATCTTATTTTCAGGAGTGATAAAAATGTTATGCAGTGCACAGTGCGTACAAACGGAAATATCCCAACCTGCTACGTGAACACACTTGATGATGGAACGTTAGGCTACTAAAATACTCTGTTAGAATAACTACTGACTCGATAAATACCGCTCCCCCCCTCCCTCCCAACCACCACCACCCGCGGGCGCGCTTCTCAACCTACTTCTGTGTGCTGCGATGAATCATCATCATGTGAATAAATGAATGTCAAAGAGCTTATATGTCAGTTTCTAAAAACTGACTCAAATTCTGAATGAAAACAACTACATTGTACAGTATTATCGTACGGAAAGGATTATTTCGATTTAAAAAAAAAAATTGCTCGATTTGGTTAGAAAAAGTTTTTAAGAAGGGAATTTGCAGTTGCTGTTGTTGTTGTTGTTGTAGTTATTGTTGTTGTTGTTGTTGGAAATTGTCTGGGCAGCGACATCTCTTGTTCATAAGACAGAAGCAAAGAGTGGTATGAAATAACCTGTAATATCCTTTCTGGCAAGTGATAACTGAGTCAGCCTTAGGGGTACATTCGATGCTGGCTATTTGATATAGGCGTTCGTCCGCCCTCTGACACTTGTAACATTCTGAGCAGGCATGGTCACTTTGGTTCATATACGTCCCAGCCTGACAAGGCTTGCACTGGTCACTTCCAGAGTCATTCGGGCTGAAGAACTGGCCCTTACCACACGGGCCTTGGTCACAATGACTTAAATCCTGACATGAAACGGCCCAAAGTCCAGTGAAAAAAATGCAGTACAAAAACTCCCTCAGAATCATACTGTTGTAACAACTTGAAAACAAACACTTGTGTATGTAGTGTAAATATCCCGGAGTTCATTGCGAAAGGTTCACTGGAACTATGTTCCTTCGTCTTTCAGAAATGTTAAGAGGTCTATCTGGTAAAAGATTCACTAATTATAGGCTGCGAGTACTCTGCTATTTTGAAATCCTTTCTGAATAACAGACACAGTAGAAAACACTCGGCTTATAATTGCCTCCAGCTTAAACAGTTGTTTCAGGAATATGATTACATATCATCCGAGAAACCCTGGTGTGCTAGCACAGTTTCTATTGACTCCATTAGGGTTAAATCAGGTCAAGGCATGGAGTGAGATCGAAACAGGTCAAAATTCACTCTAAAAATGTTTTAGCCTTTCGTATGTTAGGTTTGTATATAGGGATCCTCTGCTTGGCAGCCAAGAGCATCCAAGGGGAGAACGCAACAGAGATTAATTACACTGTAAAACAATGTCAAGAAATTCACTGCATGGGTGTGCCCATGGGCACCGAAATTCCAAATTCCAGGAAACTACAAACCAGCCACTCAGATCTGAGTGATTCACTCCCACCACTTGCAAATATGCCAGCCACCAATTTAGAATGAGAAATGACTTCATTACGCAGTACCGGTAAGTTTCACTGCTGAATGAGTCAGGTTGAGTAGGCTCTTGAAAAGAAGACGAAGAAAAAGAGAAAAAGAAAAGAAAAGGCAAGGAAAGAAAGAAAAAAATATTGATCACAACTTCTTTCTTTACCTTTTAAGAAAGTGACTAAAATAAGCTTATAACAAGACAAGGCTAAACAGTGGAATAAATAGATATACTATGAAGACAAAAAATATATCAGTATATTAAAATGAAATATAAGAAACACAAACATATATTGCTTATACGTGGAAATTTAAGCAATCAAGGTTAAACGGATAATAGCATCACAATATTTTTAAATGTTATACTGTACTAGCTGCGTACCCCACGCCCTCCGTGGGAGGTTTTTTAAACTACATAGTCATGCGACTTAAATATTTTGGCCAGCATGCGCACCTCGATGCTGATATTTTGGTTCATTAAACTGAATATTACTCAAAGAAAACGTGTTTTG
>JBCAUA010246026.1:0-19302 GCA_038406235.1 Peronia verruculata | reverse complement strand
GAGCACCTCCCTCCCCCCCCCCCTTTCTGTCTCTCTTTCCGGTATATTTACCGCCATCATCAAAGATTCATGCACTCACACAAAACACATATACACGCACACAGTTGTTATCTTTATATGCGAGATGATTATCAACCAACTTTATCAGTGTCATCTTCTGGCTAAATGCAGTAGGCTTTGGTGTATTATATCACGAGTTGGAAAGAATCCCCCCCCCCCCCCACACACACACACATCCTTAAATACACACACTTTCCACTCTTCCTACTCAACTACCTCTCTCCCTCTCTCTCTCTCTCTCTCTCTTTCTCTCTCTCCTTTCGGTGCATATCACCGTAATCATCAACTTTTCACATTTGTAGCTATACACACAAGTACACACACACACACACACGCGCGCGCGCGCGCACCCACGCACACACAAACACACACACACACATACACATTATCTTCTTGTGATTATCATCAGTATAACTCACCATATTATCATCATTTAGTGTCAATCTTTGATATAAAACATCTCTAACGGTAATGATAATTCCTTTCAGAACAAAACGTAGTTTTTGTTGCTGTTGTTGTTGTTGTTGCTGCTGGTGCTGTTGTTTTATTTTGTGCAACGTCTCAGTAACCCTGGTCTAAATTTATTAAAAGTTGGCTCACAGCTTTTTCAAACAGTGGACCTAATCGTTAAGTTCGTAAAAAAAACTATGCGATATTCCGTTTCGTCCAGTTACTCTACACATAATATGTGTGAAATGTTCATGGCTCGCTGGTCATCATTTTAACTCGATAGAAAGAAAGAAAGAAAGAAAGAAAGAAAGAAAGAAAGAAAGAAAGAAAGAAAGAGTGTATGCGCTTGAGGAATGGGTGAGGAGGGATACAGTTAGATTATTATTACATCATCTCTAAACAAAAAGGACACAGAACAGACAATAACTACTGTTGTCATTCAAGCGGTTGTTATTTTGTTTCGTTTATTTATTTATTTATTTTTTAAAGATTGATATCCCTCCAGTGCGATTCAACACATGTCTTTGTGCTTGCCAGCGCTATTCATCTCTTGATGAATTCATCATTCTCTTACTCTTATAGAATCTACGGAAGTGAGCGATATCACGCTAGCAATATAATATGATGAGGATGAAATCTATCTATATTCTGCAACAGCTGTTCTTTATAACTATGTCTGGGTGTGATAGCAAAGGTAGATAGCTATTGATTTCTCTCTCTTTCTCTCTTATTCACTCTCTAGCCTGCAGTCTCTTTCTTTCCCTCGCTCATGCAGTTCCTTTCTGCATTTCCTTAAACCAGAAACACCCGTGATCACTGTGCTTTCTAGTCATCCATTCATCCATCTATTCACCAATCCATCCATCCCTTCATCCATCCATCCATCCATCCATCCATCCATCCATCCACCCATTCATCCACCCATCCATCCATCCATCCATCCATTTATCCAGCTACCCATCCACCCCTTCCTCTCTTCCCCTCCCTCCATCCATCCATCTATCCATTATCTATCCATCCATCCATTATCCATTCATCTATCCATCTATTCTCATCCATTAATTCATCCATCCATCACCTATCCATTTATCCATCCACCCATCCATCCATTTGTATACCTCTTTGTTTTCATCTGTCTATTAGTCGCCCTATCTGTCCGTCTGTCTAGCTCTACGTCTAATAGTCAATCAACTTACTAAACTGTCCACCTGATTGGTCAGTCATTCGGTCACTCTGTCCGTCCTTTAGCTTGTTCGCAGAGCATCGTGTCAATTTCGCCGATTGAAACAATGTTACATCACATATATCGGACACACGATTACGTCATATATCGGACGGACACAACAGGTTTCACTTACAATGGAATTGTCCCACTCAGTACATTTAATCAATAACTTTTGTTATAGTACATTTAGTAGTCCTCATTATTCTTGTTACTGTTGTCGAGCTGTTTTGCGTCAAGTGTTGTTTTTGTGACTTTCTATGTTTCGGTGTTAACATTAAATTTAAAGCTACTCTCATTAATCAGTTGTTTGTTGTCTTGTTCGTTTCATGGGGTTGCACTGGGGGAGGGGGGGGGGGTGACATTAAACATACAAATTGAAACTCGTCTCAATTTAATCTGTAGTCTTGACTTAGTTTTAGTTTTCATCACTCTTGATGTCATTTTCTTGTTGTTGTTGTTGTTTTTCTTGTTTTTTGTTGCTGTTGTTTAGTTTTTGTTGTTGTTGTTGTTTGTTTGTTTTGTTTTGTTTTGTTTTTTTTTTTGCTTTAAACAAAAAAAAAGAAGAAGAATTTTGAGGTGCGTATTGTGAATTTACTGTTTGATTTTGACTGGCCTATTCTCATGAAACCTATCCTCTATCCGCCCCAAATTCCCCACAGACTTTTTACATTTTATTTTCACGATTGCATAACATCTGTTCTCGTTGCCTTGGCTTCACTGATGAAGATCATGAGCAACATTTTCGTCGACTGCAGGCCTGTTCATGGCTGACGAGACCGATCCGGGACAGGTAGGCTCTCTCGACAAGTGACGACAAATAAAAGTCCGACTGGGGTTGACATATGATGAGGTGGAGGCAGCCTTGGTCTTTCTCTTCTGGTGCTTTTCCCTCTGCGGGTTTCTCGACGCTCGTTCTCGAAATTCTTGATGCTCTTGTGAACTGTCTGGCTGTTTTTGATTTTCTTAAGCCTTTCAATCCTAAGAAAGTAGGATTGTCTCGGTTTTTAGAAGTTACTAATTTTTGCTGCGAAATTTGGTGGGTAGAATTTTGGAATTTGGAAATTTTGCCGGGACAGTGGCATTCAGTCTACTCTTCCATCGATTTTGAACTGCCATAACGTACACACGGAACCTCCGAAATATATTCGCCCTTAGCAGAGAAGGCTAGACGTCGGGTTTCCCTACCCACAGGAAGCCAAGGGACCCTTGAGTCACTGCAAAAAAGGCGGGTTTTCGATCTTCGTGTCCTTCCATCCCCCGATGCAGGACCCACGAGTTGATCCCAACCTGTTTTCTCCATGAGCAGACGCCATACCACAGAGCCACTGCCTCCCCCGAACTGTCTGGCGCCAGCGATCAGCACAACATCTAATTAATCTGAGATTACCTCCAGCCCTCCTCAATGACATGAATGCTAGACAAAAAATTAATATAGACCATAATTTAAAACACACAACTTCCCACACATAATTATAATAGATTATGCTTTTCACTGGCCTAAGTGACATCCCTGTGCCATACACAGGACTATTGAAGAAAACAGTGTGAAGGAGGAAAAGGTGTGCAGGAGGAAAAGAACACTTTGATTTCTTTTTATTTGAAATGTTAATCACGGGAAATTGTGAAAAAATTACATGTATAACTATTAGATGTTCAATCCCTTGAACTTTTTTTTTTTTTTTTCAGGATTTTTCATGGTCTACCGTACGCTTGAAGTCAAGATAATAACAAAAATAATAATGCCACGATGATTTTTTTACCGCTTCAGTAAGTTTGTTCAACAGTCATTGTTTCAGGCAAAGAGAGGTAATTACGCTTTGAAAAATAATTCCCATTGTGCAGTACCCTCGCCACCTCTTGTCCAAGGGCATGACGCATCATCCAGAATGAATCCACAGCGTATCTCGAATAATTATAATAATCAAATAATCGTCTTTTCCGTTCAATATCACACTGGGCCTATTCAAGGGAGATGAATGATGTTAAATATCATCTTCTCTAGACTGATATTCTTCTCCCTTTATTTCTATCTAGGTCCTGGCGTGATGAACAAACTAAATCATTTGTAAACACTTTATTTCCTTGACATCTTGGTAAGAATCTTTAAATCAAAGGAGAAAAACAAACGTTACCAGCAATGTTTAGGCCCGACTGTCTAGATTTGCCACTATCTGAGAATAGGCCTACCTCATACTGGACCACTTACTTTTTTTTGTTGTTTTTTTGACAGTAAACTCCATTGTTTTTTCTTGCTGTCTTATAAATCGACATGAATTGAAATGTTTTATAGATTTACATGCAATAGATTAACAACTTTGGTGTATTTTGTTTGTTTTGTTTTGTGTGTTTATTTGTTTGTTTTTAAATTTATTTTTATTTATTTATGTATTTTTTGTTTTGTTTTGTTTTGCTTTTTGTTGTTGTTGTTTAAATGTCTGAGGAAAGGTGATTTTAATCAGTGAATAAACATTACTTCACAAGAGTAAAACACCTGGATTTAACAGATCGTACAAAATAACATTATCTTTTTAGACTCAGTTTCAGAGTTGGGTGAACTGCATGGCAGAGGCGATAAGTGCGAAGTTAGTGCCTGTAGCACATTCTGCTTTAGCGCCGCAATAAGCGTACAGAGCTCTATTGCCATGAAAATAGGATTGAGAGAAAAATTCCGAAACCCGAACTTCCTGCCTGAGCTTGAGACGATAACAACGGTATAGCCTACCAACAATCTTACCTAGATCTAGATCTAGATCTACCTATTTGTTAGTATTTTTTGTATAGACGGAGACATGTTTCAGAGTATCATTCCATGTTTAGTGTTAACTCTTATTTAATTGTAAAACTAGATTTGCGTAGGTCTATAGTCAGAAATGCACATCTTAATCTTGAGCTTTTTAGTTGTGTGTAGTCTAGACGAGTCTCCCACGTAGGTCGTAAGTTATCAGTCCGACCCGAGCTCTCTGATCATGTTAAGTTTCACACCAAACACTAGCACTTGTTTTGCAGTCGTTAGTTGTTTTTTGCCAGTGGTATGTAAAAGCTACCATTTTCTGTTATTGTTGTCTCACATTTTATTATTTTAATTTTCTAATAACCGGACAGGGGGATTTGGAATTGCTCTGCTCTAGATCTAGATCTAGACTCGAGGAACTCAGCTTTTGATCACGATTCTCACTAAATTTTATGTATGATTTTATCAGTTTAACAAGAGTTTTTAGTTTTTATGGACATCATTAATGGTGATACAACACTTAGATCTAGTGATTTAGATTACAGGTAGATCAATACTTATAATTAGATGACAAATTTATTTTGAGAGAGATAGATCTAGATGACCTGTGTTTGAGCTGGATCTGACCCAAGGAGAGCGGACTGATGATGTTACACATGCTGATTGTGGAGTCATGCCCATGAGGAAAAACATCTGGTTAACACCATTCATATGTTCATGATTTCACAAATGAACGAAATTTATACTGTCATTATTTCATGATTGCAAGTCTGTTGTAATATGTCCTTGCTGTAGCTCTTGATTTTAAAGAGAAAATTATTCTGTTTGTTCACAAGATAAGATTCACTAGATCAGAATAGTGACCAGCTCCATGCATAATAAGGGACACCAAGCATAGCAAAATAGCAATGCCTCCATGACCATGGTGACCAGTGTTGGCGCAAGAGACACAGGGTGCTTTGTTAAGGCGATGTCAGGAGTCCGCTCTTCAGTATAATAGTATAAGCTCCATGATCTGACCTTATAAAATCTTCTTAGAAATTTGGAAAAAATGTTATTATGAGCAATTTAAGGATGTAATTTGTGAAACACCACAAGGAACTTTTCTTTCAACTTTTTTTATTGTTTGTTGAGCTTGATTTACCCTCCTTTTATGTCTTTAACTGAAATATTTCAGATGCTGTGACAGATTCTCCCTTCCTAGACTTTCATCCTTAATTACAATTGTGAAAATCTTGTATTCCAGAGTGAGTGAAAGTTTGTCAAGGAGACAGGTTAGATAGTAATCATGGCCATCGCAAGACCACCTGGAATGGACTTCGATCACAACTGGCCAGAGAGCACAGAATGTCTGACTCTTGACTTTGGACCATTTGAAACTGTACATATGTGGAAACCAATGCCTGAATGTGATGAATTTGTTGGAGCCAGGTAAGTTTCTTTTTGATAAAGATCAACTACATTGCCAGTGTATAAGTTTCTCATATGTCCAATGTTGATTTGATTTTCTGAAAAATTGCAGCAGAGTAAATTAAGTGTTCATACTGTTACAGGCCTTCATATTGTGGTGCTGTCTTTCTCTTTCTTTTATTTGAGAGCCTATGACATCATTTATCTAGAGACAAACTGCAACAGTTATGGAGTTCAGTTTTGGCACCTGGTGCAGAAAATGGCAGACAGAACAGAGGAAAACTTTCAGTTTGTTTGATTTGGAATTATCTTTATTTTTAAAATGTGAGAGTCATATTGCCTTATCTGTGGCTATTAGTACATGCTGGTTGGAGACCAGATGTCATTAAATTTACACTAGGATTCCAGAAACAGTCATTGACAGGAACTACACCAGACCACATGTGGATGTTTGCAGTTGGATTATGTTCCAACTGTTTTCTCAGATTCTCTGGTTGATTGTAGTGACAGAGTCATCAGCAAGAATTACATCTGACTGCTGTTGTCTTGACATATTGCCATTGTTGACAGTTCACAATGATCAACCTATTTATATCCTAGAATTTTTCTGTGGAGCAGGCTTTTATTTCAAAATTTCAGAGTGTTCCCTGTCACTGAATCAGATCAGTATTAGAGTCATCTCTGATATAGTTCCCAATAAAAATGAATTATCTCGAACAATTTTAAATTCTACTGAAATAGCCATATCAAGCATTCACATATAATATATCACATTTTAACCTCATGTTTATAAGTTACATGTATTATCAATGACTGGCAGTCAGAATTCAAATTAAGTGATACGTCTGTTCTAGAAAAGTGCTTTGGAAGTGGATCCAGCCCTTTTAATAAATGCCAGTTCTTTTATATAGCATGTATATATAAACATAACATAGCAATTAATCAATTTATAGTGAATTCATGGGCATTTTGATAATGTACCCACATTTAGTTCTGTACTTATATTTATTTGTGAGACAAAGAAACCTCATAGCTTTTCCTTTTCTTGTTTTCAAAGGCGAAGCAAGCACACTGTTGTGGCATACAAAGAGGCACTCTATGTATTTGGAGGAGATAATGGGTAAGTCCACAGCAGCAAGATAACGAACCAGAGTCTTGTTTGTAAGCATGCTTGTTAGTAGATTTGAAGGTCATATATTTCAAGGCTCATGATTTGACATTTCGAGAAACCTGTTCTCAGTCTATTTTATTACAGTGGTCTCCACCTAAGAACCCTCTGCCTAAGAGCCTAGTCTGTCTAAGAACCCACCTCTGCTGCGAAACGGAATTTTTCCTCTATAATTTACCCCTCTGAGAACTCGCTCGGAGTGCTCCTAAACAAAAAAAATCTGCCCAAGAGTCCGGTGTCAGGCCAAGAAATACAAGTACTTATGGTGTAACTTCACATCATACTGTCAACTTAGAGAAACTCCCTGTGTTAGATGTGCAGTTAAAATGAGTGTAGGGTGGAGAGAACAGGTAGACAAAGGAATGGAAGTGATGGTTGCGTTGCATGTTGATGTGTGACTACATAATCAGGCCACATTGTTGACTCACCCATAACCATTTCTTTGTTTGATAACACACAGGACAGCACCTGTGATTGGCTTTGTGGATAAGGAGGAGTAAGTTTAGCCTCCTGGCTGGTCAGCTGTTTTGCTGTTTTTGGTCAGCCTGCAAACACTTGTCACTCATGTGATTATCCGCGGGGTAGCATAGCAATATCATGTTTTCAACAATGATTCTGTTATGTGAAAACTCACACGGCATTTAAGCCGGAGGCAATATTGATGTAATTGTACCCTGAAAGAAGATCGAGAATTGCTATATCTAATTATAAATACACACAGGGAAGAAAGCTGCACTTATTCAAATAGATAAATCCTTAACTAACAGTAACGATCAACTAATCATAGTGGTGAAGACAATCTGTAGTCAGACGAGTTGTGTAACTTTTCAGTCCGCCTAAGAACATGTCCGCCTAAGAGCCTTTTTTTTGTGTCTTCTAATGACCGGCTCTTAGGTGGAGACCACTGTATTCAGCTTTTGACTGACCTGCTAGGATGGTGATGGAATAATGACATTTCTTTTACTGGCAGTCATCATTTAAGATTATATTCACTCTATCTTCAGGAAAAATATGCTGAATGATCTTCTGCGATTTGATGTGAAGGATAAATCTTGGGGCCGAGCATTTACCACAGGAAAACCACCAGCACCACGATATCACCACTCAGCTGTTGTTCATGAGAGTAGCATGTTTGTTTTTGGTATGGTCAAGGAGATAATTAAGATAGTTTGATATAACAATGAAAAACAGCTTCGCATACCCTGCTACAATATTCCAGAGAAGTAGAGAAGAAAAGAACACATGGAATACAACAATTAATCATATTTTAAAAGCTGCTGATTTATGGAGTTTAATGGGGCAGATTTGACAACAATTTTTTTGCTGTCCACCAAGTCGTTGTAGGGCCTATGGACACTGGTCATCAGCACAGAAGTTTTAAGGAAAACCAGCGATAGTACGGGGCCAGTGAAACATTATGTGTTGTTTTGACATATCAAATAAATAAAATCCTTGCCGAAACAATTTCAAGATGACAAAAAGTTACTTCCTAAGTTTCTTTTTTCTTTTTTTTTTTCTTGTGTGTCTATGTTTGTATGCTCATTCTTTTGTTGATTCTATATATTCATCATTTTATTTATTCTTACAGGTGGGTACACAGGTGACATTCATTCAAATTGCAATCTGACGAACAAAAATGATTTATTTGAATACAAATTCAACACTGGCCAATGGCTGGAATGGAAATTTGACACCAGGTAATGGATTTATGGAAACCTGAATATTGGTGGTAGTTGTACATTTTTTTTATATGTTTAATCACTGGGATATCTGTTATGTAGAGAATGAGCATAAATGTATCAATCAGTTTACATTATTGCCATTGCAATGACTTTTTTTCATCTATGTAACTTCTGATGAGCTCTGTATTGATGCTATAGATCTAGTGACAGTCAGTCAGATTGCCTATCCTCTCCTGTTCCAGAAATATATTTTTAATTATGAATGGAACTCCTTGTTTGATAGACATGGCTTGTTGCAGTATCTGTTGGTTTTTCGTATCGGTCTGGTTTTTCTCACTATTTACAGTAATACAAGTTGTTTTAAAATTTCAACATTATTTCTTATGAGAGGCCATTTATTTTGTCAAATGATTCCACAGCTATGATATTCATTGGTTTTTTTTTATATCCACAGAGATGACATGCCAGTACCAACAAGATCCAGCAGTCGTACAATAGGAAGAACTCAGCGTTTGCCTGTTGCACGGGCAGCACATGGTGCAGCAGTGTATGATGGGAAGCTGTGGATATTTGCTGGCTACGATGGCAATGCAAGGCTCAATGACATGTGGACTATTTCTTTGCTCAGTGGCATCAGAGAATGGGAAGAGGTAAGAGAGTTATTACACCAAAGTGAATGTGTGATGTCAACATCAAAGAACCATCTTTTGTCTCATTTCACATGTTGTTGCAATAGTATTAATGAATACTGAAACTCAGTTATAACAGAATTCAGTGTACTGACAAAAGTCTCAAATTTCCAAAATCTTGCATTTCCAATATAGTGTGTGCTTTTGTTAAATTGCTTGATTGGCTACTGTAGAATTTGAGGTAATTACAGCAAATGTTAAGTCACAGAAAAGATTTAATGTTTATGATGTTTTTTTTTGTGTTTTTTTCAGGTTCATCAGACTGGAGACATACCACCAACCTGTTGTAACTTTGCTCTTGCAGTGGCTAGAGACAGTATGTATGTCTTCTCAGGGCAGAGTGGAGCAAAGATCACTAACAATCTCTTTCAGTTTAGTTTTAATGAAAAACAGTAAGTGTTCTGTCATGTAATAATGTTGATTTATGAAAAAATTATTTTGCATTGGGGAACAGTCTGTGTTTTTGTGGGTTTTTATTCTTTTTTTTCTGTCAAGTTGTTATGAGGACATATTTTTTTGATGCTGATACTTAAATACAGTTCAATGTTTGTGTATTTTTCACTCAATGCGAGGTAAGTGAAAAGAGCCAGACATCGAACTGTGTGCCACTCAGAATAATGTGTGTATCAAGGCAGTCAGTGGTCAGTTGTGTGTGTCTGCAGGCTCACCAGCGCACAAGAGAGAGGTGAAAACTGATTGCGGAACTGTTGTGTGGATGTGTGTTTGTGTATCCCTGCCAACACGACACAGGTGAAGAGAGTCAAGCACCTCCTCAATAAGTCAATACTAGATAGGCCCACAGGCTAGAATGGGCTATAAAAAGGCTCTTTGTCTGACCTTTTTTCTTTTTCTTTGTCTTCTTGATTTACAGCTGTCAGTCGGCCACCATGGGTCATTTGGATTTGACTATATGCAGAATCACCTCTCAAGCTGTTGACTTAATCAGAAACAGAACTATTGAAATATAAAGGGAAAAAAATGAGACAGTCAGAACAGGTTGACTTTAAGCAAGAATTGACTTTAAGCGAGTTGACTTCTGATGGGTTCCACTGTAATTAATCAAAATTGATTTTCAGAGAAACTGTCGCACAAGATAACTCCTTCCATTCCTCCTCCGCCCCTCCCTGTTCCTTATCTTCCCTGCTCATAATACTCCTTTTGCTATATTTTTCTATTTTCATTATTAAATATCCTACAACTTTTCTTTTTCAGATGGACGAGAATCTCAACGGATTTGATCTTAAGGGATACACCTCCACCTCCAGAGAAACGATATGGCCACACAATGGTAGCATTTGACAGACATCTTTATGTGTTTGGTGGTGCTACGGGCCAAACCTCACACAATGAACTTCATTGGTAAGGATTAGTTTCAAAATGTCCATTTAGATAGATTAACCTCTTAACTGATACACATATTTATGCATAAACTACCATTCCCTATGGTTCCTCTTTCTCCACCTATCTTTAGTCCTAGACGTCCCCTTTCTGTCATGTCTACTTCTGTCGATGGGTCACAATCACATCTAGATCTAGATCTGTCTTTGTTTCCAGAATCTCTACACTTATACTCAACTTGGTGTCATGAATTTGATTTTTTTTTCCCCAGTTTTGATCTTGATTCACAGACATGGTCTATCACAGAACCAGCTCAACAGAGTGATGTAAGTTTTATGGAATGATTGTGTAGTTTAAAATTTATAGACCATGTCATTTTGCAAACTTTATTACAAGGGAGCCTTATTTTGGCATGAAGTAGCTGTTAAAGACACACTCATTTTTAGAACTGTTCTGTCCAGAACAAAATGCAAGTGGCACAAAATGATCAGATTCTTTTTATTTTCCTTTTAACTTCCAGTGATTTGATATTGGTCAAACTAACTTGCATGTTAGTTCTTTTTTCTCTGATGTGAAGGAATAAGGAGCACAAGGCAGGTAAATATGACAAGATGCATGGCATTAAAAAAGAAATATTAAAAATTGTTTTATCACTTAAATAATAATACCATATGCTTTTCCATTCTTCACATTTCTGTAAAGTTTAACAAGACATAGTCAGCTCCCGAATGCCTTTTTTTTTTTTTTTTTTGTTCATTTTTTAGTGGATGCTTTTTTTTTTTTTTTTTTTGAGGAACGGTGACTGAAACCTGTTTCAGCTGGTTAGCAATGTTGCTTGTTTTGCCTTTATGTCACCAGGTACCAGCTGGCAGAGTATTCCATGCTGCAGGTGTAGTGGGAGATGCTATGTACATTTTTGGTGGCACCATAGACAATTATGTCAGGAGCGGGGAGATTTACAGATTCCAGGTGAAATGACTTTTATGGTTTTGATTTTCTTTGCATACAGGACAAATATTCATGAGCTGTAATGCTTTTGTATTTACCATCTAAAGTGCAATTTCTTCTTTATATCAGAAACATTGATGAACCAACATCAGTTAGCCTTGAAGCTAGAGGTGTCAATAGTTAAAATTTGTTCTTGCAGTAGATCTTTGTACTTTGTGCATTAAGCAATTTCATTTTTGTTTGTACCGGATGTGACCCAGAGAAAATGCTGTAGCAATGACTAGAGGCTTGTGGAAAGTTCCAGAGAGAGAGGGAAGGAGAGAGAGGCTTCTAGTCTTACGTTTTCTATACGTCTTTCAACCTCCTTTCTGGTGGTTATCTCAATTGGCTTCTAATCTAGACGGGCCAGCATCTATATAAAGGCTCAAGCAGAAAGAGAATGCATCACAGTAAGAAGGTAGAATGATAGTAGAATCGGAATAAGACAGCTGCCATGAAGTGTGTATTATTAAGCACCTGCAATAAATTCTGCATTGTTTCATTGTTGGAGATTCCTGTCGTTATTTCTTCACCACTTGTGTGTGTCTCATCTATATCCATCACCTGATCGCCACTTACAACGTCATGACTAACACCCAATAAACATTAACACCCAGAAGGTTCATGACAGTCTGTTTTCCTTCAAGACCATTGATATTCATGAATTGTCACAGAAAGTTAAACAGTTGTCTTTTTCTTTATTTATTTTAGTTTTCCAGCTACCCAAAGTGCACCTTGCATGATGACTATGGCAGATTATTGGAAAGTCGACAGTTCTGTGATGTAGATTTTTTGGTTGGTGAACAGGTAAATAAGCAAATATTTACTGATTATCTCATTTTCTCCAGCTGGTCAACTAATCAATTCATACACTTTGTCATTCAATGATGATTACAGCTTCTACATATACTGAAAAGAAGTAAGTGTTGTATAAATACTGTCAGTTATTATTATTATTATCATAAATCCATTGAGACATTATCCTCTGAGGCGGGGGAGTGACTTAAGTTGGATGATTAAGTTGTCATAAAATTTTTGGAGAAAAAAAAAAGACACTTGCCATTGAAAAAAAAAGATATGATAAGTTAATAAGAAAAACCTGGACTTGATTTCAGTTTATGTTCCTGCTTGTTAATTTATACTTGTTTTTTCTTGCCATTTCAGGACCTGAAGAGAATTCCTGCACATATCGCCTTGGTGGCAGCCAGATCACCCTGGCTGCGTGACAAAATCAGACAAGCCAGGGCTCAAGTAAGTAGCAGATGCTACAGAACTTTCTTAATTCCTTCTCCAGTATCAGAAGATTGTGAAAATTACCCTACCAATCTTTAACTCGAGTTCTTCAAATGGGCACAACCCCTTTTATCATGTTATATTTTACTTTTCCAGTCAATGTTTTGAGATCTCTTTGATAGAAAGGAATGTTATGGCAAACCACAACATTTCTCTTCATTGATAAGGCATAGCAGGATGCAACAGACCACCAGTTATGACAGAAAACCAGAACTGTATCATAGCAAATACAGTAATTTAAGAATATGGGTAATGTATGTGCATAAATATTATGTAGAGGTTGTGATTTTGTATTTTTAGGGCAAGTCAAATTCATGTATAAGCTCAAAGGAGAGTTCAGGGAAAATGATACTACATGAAGTATAATCTAATCATTAAAGATAACAAGTCAGCCCTACCTGAATAGAGGCTTATTTGTTTCATTTCATTAATTTGAGGCCATTTTTAATTGGCAAGATGAGATCAGGCATTGTTTTTGTATTAACTGCACATACAATATTAGAGTCATATAGTGTGATAGTCACTTTGCTGAAATAGGGACTGATATAACTCAAAGTTTTGTCTTTTAGTTGTTCTTTATCCCTCAGTAAAGGAGACTTCAAAGTTACATCATTTCTTTTTTGTTTTCAAAAATTTGTTCTTGTATCATGAGGAATGCTAACATTTTTTCACTGCAGAAAAATCTTATGATTTTGTTAAATTTATAGAAATTGTTTTATTCTTGTTCACAGGTTGAGCTCAAGGGAGAGAAAGATGAATCAAGTAGATTAGAAGTTTTGTTGCCAGATAAGAATCCTATTGCATTCGAAATGATTTTATCCTACATTTACACAGACAAAATACAGCCTAGTATGAAAGGTAATTTGAAACCTCATCTTAAACTTATAAGAACAGCAGACTGCTTTTGCAAACATAGAAATGAGATGTATTATATTTCTGAAGACCTTTATTAGAATTTATATTGTTTAAATGATGAATAGCCATATTTAATGGGTATTGCAGTGATACTTAAACCCCCAAAAATGTAATGAATGTTGAATGCACATTCTGACAGTATTAGCTATTTTTCACCTGGCAGATATTATAAGATTTATAATGATTTATCAAATGAGGAAAAGCTCTCTGTAGATGATTTATGTTTTATCTTCTGATGTCATGTGGAACTGAAAGTTAAATATACTAGAACCTTGCTGAATAAACCTGCTGTTACAACCAGATATCAAAATAAATGAAACATGGCTTTCATTGTGGTTGCAGTGATTAGAGGTTTACTCATGGCTTGAGGATCCCACAATCACTTGGATTTGGACCCATTGTTTTAGATGATCATTCCAAAGTAAATTCAACTGGCTGATTGTTTCCATTTCTTTTTGTTGTTGTTGTTGATGTGGATTACAGCACAATTACTTCAGGAGTGTTACAGAGTGGAATGAGCATGTTTGGCAAAATAATATGTCAGTTGTGAGTGTTTGCTTTAGATGTTTAAACCCATTTATTCTGTTTACAGGGCAAGAACTAAGCAATAACGAAATAATCTTGGCAATGATGGAAGTGTACCGATTGTCACTTCAGGTAAAATGAGAGTATCTAGCAGCATTCATATGAATGACTATTTTTAATGGATTAATTTCTTTAGTAAACACGTGCACTGTCCTGAACGCTGTTTTAACCACTCTCTTAACATTTTGATCATGGGAAGGTAATGATTTCAGATGTGGAAAAGATCTGAGTGAATTATGAAGAGGCTGAAGCATAAAAACTTATCAGCTGAAACAGTTTTTTTTTTTGTTTGGAGTATACTGGACCAAATCTAATCCTAGAAACAAAGAATTGTGCTAGAAAAAAAAAAAAAGAAGAAGAAAGAAAGAAAACATGATCCTGTCTGTTCCATGGTCTGAACTTGATCATGGACACAGAAAGACATCTCTTTGTATTATTGTCTTACAAAATCTGTCTCTGTAAGTGATATGGCAAAGAGGTCAATCCAGATTTAACAGATCTATGGTAAATTTGCTACACTTTGTGATCCATATCAAAGGCATGAATCTCCAATGCCAGATGAAAGAATGTTAAAGTTTATTTTCTAAACCTCTGGTTTCTCAAAATGACTCAGCCTGCATCAAGTCAGTCATCACACTGATCTTTATCAACATTTTTGCTTAACTTTATGGATACTTTGAAGAGAATCCAATGACAGATCACTTATAATTATGTTTGCCCTGTGGGATACAACAATTATTCATGTTTTTTTTTGTTTGTTTGTTTGTTTGTTTTTTTAATCTTGGCTTATTTTGTTGTTTTTTTTCATTAATTTCTCAACACAGATTTTTTTTTTTTTTTTTACTAAACTTGAATTTGGACCATAAAAGGTTATAGTACAAGTTCATGGAATACTACAATGGAACCCCAGGGATTTGACTTATTTAGATGCCAGCAGGACATATATGGAAGAAAAGAGCTCTACTCTGGGGTCATGGGTTCCTTGCATGCATAATACCTAGAAGTAGTGGTGACTTAAGAATGGCCAAGATTGATTTTGATTAACTCCAGGAAGGAAATGTGGGCCTCTGTTACAATTGTGAGTTTTCATATCATGGAGTTAATTTTCTAGTTTTCAGATTACTCAGAAGCAGTCAAGAAAATTTAGAGCAGAAAATTATGTTGTCATGAAAAGGGTTCACAAGGTGAGGGGTCATATTATTTACTAAAAGTCTATTGTCTATCTATTGGACCTCTACTGCAACAGTGAAAATGACTGTACAGAAATTATTTGCCCATTTAATTTTTTAATTTCAGCTTCAAATGGGAAGACTCCAACATCTGTGTGTTCAGTTTTTGGAAGCCAGCATAGGATTAAAAAGTGTTTTGTTTGCTCTACAAAATGCTGCAAGGCTGCAGCTGGATTTTCTGAAGGTGAGTTTTGAGTTTATTGTTGATGCATCTTATGAGATAGATCTGAACTGGAGAATGAAATTGTCTTTCAAACACATATTTAGCCAGAACACCTGCAGAGCCAAGTCTCTAGTAGTCCAGTATGCCATAATCATATGATACATCTATAGACATTTCACATGAGGAAATAACAATAAATTGTTAACAACTTACAGTATTCAGTCCTTAAAACTGATGTCAGTGGAAGTTGTTATAAATTCAATAATTATTCAGAATATTGTTGCAAAACTACATATTTTAGGCAACGGCAAGTCTTGCAGGGCTAGATTGTCTTATGCTGTAGATAATTCAGAAAGTTTTATGGGATGCAAAGATGTTGTTATTGTGTAGAGCAATGAAATTTCATAGCTTTTATTCTTAAAGTAGTTATTAGTTTTTAAAATCTTCTGAAGAGAATGTACTTCAACAAACAGAAATGGTCATGTATAATGCAAAGTGAAAAAATCATTACATCATAAGTAGCAGTCTTTTCTTGAAGGCCCAAAACTTTCACATACTTCTTTCTGTCACAATCTTATTATAATATCTTTGGTCTTGAAGCCTGCATGTTACATCAAGTTTTCATTTATTTCTATTCTACATTAAAAGGAAAAAAGTTACAATTACATTTCTTGATAATTATGTGACACATAGACTAAGAGTAAAATTATGTTATTTAGAAAAAAACTGTCTAATCCCATATGGGCCCATATTTTTTGATAACCTGCTAGATCCAAAAGCTACCAGAGAAGTGTGATGTTTGAGTATAAATAAATCAAATTGCACTTCATTGCTGACTAAAAAAAAAAAAGTATATTTTTAGAGATATGCAAGCATTGTGAGGCCTGTCTTCTTGCTTTTTCTATTCAAGAATGTACTTTTCCTTTCATTAAAAATTTTATGACAGAATATATCAACCTTTTAATTGGAGTCTGTCAGACTGGATATATTGAACTAAGGAAGATTACATGGTCACAGATAATAACTTGTTATCATTAGTCAGCAGAAATGAATCAAAGGTTGGTGACAAATCAAAGTGAATGAAATTGAGAAATTTCTATCATGTCGAAGTGTCCTCAATACTGTTTTTTTTTTTTTTCTGAAATCTCTCTCCAGGGATTCTGTCTCCGCTTCATCGTGAAAGAGATCAATTTTAGTCAGATTGTCATAAGCAAAGAATTTGAAACTCTGGACAAACCTCTAATTGTGGAAATCATCAGGAGAAAGCTGGAACCACCTGTAAGACTGTTAGACCCTCAGCCAGAGCCATTAGCAAGTAAGTAGTTGTTATTGATGTGTTAGAATTTAATGGCACCTCAGCTTTATTGTGTCCAGGATGATGAGTATGTTTATACGTTGAAAAAAGGTTGATCAAAGTATAATATATGAAATACAATACTTTACTAGCGATGCCTGTACCAGGTATATAGGGCATATCAAAATGCATATCAATCAAAGTAAGTAGAAAATGCCACTCAATATGGTGAATTGAATGAGTTATCAAAGAGTTATCCTTTGAGAAAACGTGGATTTCACTGATCATGAGGTCACATAAGTTAACTTGCAAGTGGGTATATTAGCACAGAAGAATTGTAGATATTTTTCCCAAAGTAAAGTAACCCATTCCCCTTTTCATTGATACCAATTTATTCTGTTTGACACAGTTTTCCAAATCAGTACAATGACATTCAACTGACTTGTTGAACAACGTAATGGTAAAATGGTTATGTTGAGTAGCACTGTGAGCTAAAAATTGGAGTAATCAGAGATATAATATATTCCCAATATGAAGCGTCAAATAGACTGACAGATGACATTGTTTTTTCCCTCCAGGCAGCTCACTGGAACAAGATCTAGCTCAGTTTCGAGTCAATGGACAGGAATTCTGTGATATCACCCTTGTCCTAGACGGTGTCCATATACCTGCCCACAAAGCCATTCTCGGAGCCAGGAGCAGTTATTTTGAAGCCATGTTTCGATCTTTCACACCACAGGATAACATGGTGAATGTAAGTACACACACACACGAAAAAAAAAAAAAGAAAAGAAAAAGCAGGAAGGAAATAAAGAAAAAAACAAAAATTATTGCCTGTGGTTAAATTTTCCTGGTCAATATCATTCTCTAGACATCTGAAAGTATTGTTGCTTACTGACATACTCCAGTTTCATGTAGTACATGTATGCTCCTCAGCCCCTCTGACTGCATTTCTACCATGCGGAGGTAAAACCTAGTAACTGCGAGTTTCTGAAAAAGTGAGATAATGCTAGGTATGGATCATACGGCTTCCCTTTATGCTGTGTTCACTACTTGTTTCATTTATACATAGTTTTCAAGAAAAAATAGGGCAAAACCTAGCAAAAGCTGTATTTTTCCTAAAATACAAAGGTAAACCCTAGAATCAACATTGATTGTTTTCTTCATTTTTCTCGGGATTTGGTCAAACATAGTTACTAGGTTTTACTTTGACACTGTAGATTTGTTATACTGTAGCATTTGTTGCAAATAAAACAAAATTATCGACATCCACTTGGAATCTTCCAGAAACAAAATGTGTGAATTCATCATGTTCTATTAACACAGGAAAAGTGTCTGCATGTGCTCATAAACTACCTTATGAATCACAAGAGATCTTTTGAAAAAAAAAAAAAATGGTGTGAATTGGTGAAAATGTGAATGAGTGTTCAACATATCTATATATTATTTCAAATGATGCACTTGCATATCATACCGGTCATTTTGAATTCTTACTTGGCATACGGTAATGTTGTCTCCCTTCCTGCAATATTTGTTGTGAACCATTCTCTCATGCTTATTGTGAATGAAAAATTCTTTGTATGTCATTTACGGTGAGATGCTATTTTGTGTGGGTGAATGACTTAAATGTTATATTTTGGCTCGTCTTTTTTTTTTTGCAAAGTTTATTATGCGATTGTTATAATAGTTAAGTGTTCAAAGAAGATAAGTGTTTGTTTATGTTTAGAAGTAACATGTGCAACATAATTATTCTTATCCTCAAATTCTTTGTATCAGATTTCAAGATGATACATCAAACAGATATTGAGCGTACTATAATAAAAAGGATTTTGATGTAGACTAAAACACAGATTTTAAAGCTTTACTTATTATTTGACTTTATATTCTTCTTTCTTTAGGTATCAGGGGCCGTATTTATAATTGAGTCGTAACTGGCCCGAGTTACGAATACTCCTAACGCTAGTTCTCACGTAGCTACGACTGGTCCTTTCCGTGGTACTTATAACCACCTACTTAGACCACTACTAGCTACACTTGTCAGAAGGGGTGTTTGGGCACGAAAACCACCGAAAAATGCAAATGC
>JBCAUA010245915.1:0-20353 GCA_038406235.1 Peronia verruculata | reverse complement strand
GGGGGGGGAGGCGGGTCCTGAAAATAAAGTTTTGAGACTAAAATATAAAAAATTGGGTTTTCTTATTTTTACACACTTTGAACTCTTCTCATACCAGAAAAACAATGAATAGGGCCAGAGACATATGCTTTATGCCCCTAAACGGCACCAACACCACCCCACTAAATGACTGTATAGAGAGATTATGAAAATTCAATTGCAATTTTCTCAATATATATGATTTCTTCATTTTTTTCCCTAAGGCTTTTTTATTTCTCAGCCCAGTTGCCTTCGAATTTAGAATATACAGTCACCATAGCATGTGTTTCGATAAAATGTATCGTTTTTTTTCTCAATTTATTTTCCGTTCCTGAAGGAAAATTGGATATTTGCTGGAAAAATGCGGAAAATTTACTTCCGTCCATATACATATTTCAAAAATTTATATATAAAAAAAAAACAATATATATATCACATATAAACAAACAAAAAATGCATTTTGTCCTTTAGATAGGATCATATTATTCATGTGCAAACGTTCACACAATTCCATTCAATACTATAGGAGCCTTAGGCTTTTGAAAATAGCCAAATTTGAAAACACAAAATCCAATATGGCGGCGCTGTCATAGCAACCGCATGCAAAACAATTTCGTCCACACTTTTCCTCTAATTTGGACATGCTGAATCTGAATTTGGAGCTTAAAAAATCCCTAGTCCACTCATTTGAAAAATCACTCTCAGGACCCGCACCCCCCCTTAAGAGGAAGAGACAGCAGTACATGTCTGATTTCTTTACAGGATGAATATCACACATTTCAAATTTAGCATTTTGACATAGAAATCAGATCATTCATGTGGTGATAGTTTTGCAAATGTTTCATTTGGTGTAATGACCAGGCACTAAATTAACATCATAATGAGGTGGTCTATTAACCCTGAAGGTGTCAAATGAAACTGAGATAAAGTCGAGAGTTGTATCACATACAACTATTCAGGCTCCAGAAATGACAAAGTGTGTTTTGATCTGACAGTATATGAGCATCGTGTCATGACACTGTGCTGTGTTTTTTGTTTAGAAACAAAATTCTGTGCAAAATTATGAAGAGTAGTCTTTAACCATTTTGGCCCTTGGTTAAGAGCTTACTGTCACCTATACTTGTCTTTTTTTTTTTCTCTCTTTTGCCACAGTACAACACACCTGGAGTGGGAGACATGAAGGGGTGAGCAGTCGAAGGAAACGATCTGACTCTTACCGTATGTAAACTCTCAATCTCTGCCAGCTGCTGTGCTGATAGCTCAGGTGGGGTATATGGAGTTGTCTCCCTGGACTCACTTGGGGGCACAGGAGGTGGGTAGAGGATCTTGATGAGGACAGAATTGGGGAGGTAACCAGATGGGGTGGCAGGATAACAATGATGGAAAGGGCTGTCAGGTTCCTCGGCTTTGAGTTTCTCTCCCATTTCTCCAAAGAAACCAAAAGGTGTCATATCTGGTCTATATTTCTCCTCTGTTTAAAAAAAAAAAATAAATGTAACAAAGGCACCAATAGGTATTTTGGCTACAGCCACAGATTTAAATTTTAAAGAAAAGGTTAAAGTTTCACCTAGTTTTCCCTTTTGAAAAGGGAAATGTTAACAAAAATACATGAACATAACTTTTTGAGCTGTAATGTACGTGAAATGCCAGAAAGAATATTCCAGTTATCATGGACTGTTCTGATAAAATTGTCTTTATATGCGCAACACCCAGTTCTTTTCTTTGCTATCTTCTCCTTGCTATAACTTAGTCCCTATACAAATAGTGCTCTCTGCTTTTTGCTCTCTATTCATAGCCTCCACTGCTTCAAACACACATGCATTTGAAATTAACAGACAACAAAGAGAAAGGACTGTTTTTACATGTCCCGTGATAAACATGTTGGCCCAGTTTTGGTGAACAGGAAACCAACAAATGAGGGCAAATATTTTATATACATATATAATAGATGTTGAGATCCAGCTCTCAAATACTTTCTCAGGTATGTACCTTCCACAGGTGTTTCTTCACCAGATATTCTCCTCATGAGAGCCTCCTCAGTGAGCTCCACATCTGGGGGAAGCTGGAAGTCAAGGCACAAAAAGATGGTTGAAGATAAAACAAAATTCAGTTTTATAAATGTGACAACACTATGGTGAAGAGATGAAATTAAAGGACAAGATAGACTTCATCAAACAGAGCTAAGTTGGCTCAAATTACTGACAATCTCTGAAGTGCATAACTTATCTGGTTCTTCACAGCAGCTATTTAAATGTATCATCACTATTATCATTATCTCCATTTTATAAAATATAAAAAGACTGTCCAACTGGCGACTAGTCAAACACTTAAAAAAAAACAAGCAACATATACAAAGAACTTGGTACGGATGTTAAATTCCTGTGCCAAATGTGCTAATCTAATTGGTCCTTACTTTACAGATCTTGATTCTAAAGGTAAAAGCTTCTGACTGGCAATATACATAATATGTTCACATACGGACACACAAAATATGTTTTTAAATATAAGTATAGAAAATTGTGAGAAAATATAATTACCACCATCAACATCAACTTCCATGTCTTACCTTCTCTCTTTCTTTGTTGTAATACATTTTCATGTACTCTTTGAAAGCCCTGGCCTGAGTTCTCTTGGTGGATTTGGGTTTATTCCTGGCAATCAGAGCCCCATCTCTGATCTGCTGGATCTCATTCTCACGCATTTCAAGAAGACCAAAGGCCTAAATGAGGCAATAATTAAAAAACAAAATTAATAATAGATTGTCTATCTGGATCTACTATTGCGATGAGGAAGCATAGCAAATAAAAAAGTTGCACCACATAGTAAAAGCAAAACAATTTTGTATTGGCTCACACATCGAAGTGCCTATTTGCAGTTTTTGAGGGGAGGGGACAGACAGAAAGAAAGAGGTGCATCAATGGGCCCAAAAAGACTCCACGTTTAGCTGCACCAATAGGCCCAAATAGTTGGAGCCAATTAATAAATATAAATACAACTAAATCTAATGAAATATTTTCTAAAAAATAAACGGAAGTTTGTCTCTAATCATACTATACAATGCTGAGCTCCTACAGTTGATTTAAGTAAAGAATGAGACATGAGATGCTTTATGAAACTTTTCGGTGTCTCATATGGAAGTGATATTACAAAGAAAAGCCCCCAAAATTACAAAGATCTCTTGACTTCTGTCGAAAAAATGGAAATAAGAGAGTGATGAGTGGTTAATTTTAAGAATTATCAAAACTCATATGTCATATGAAAGTGTGCTGAAAAAAGAAGCAAAGAAGAGAGAGGTAGCATGGGTGGACAACCAAGTGGGCACAACTGGTATGGTTGGTAATTCAGTGCAGGTCTTATCTAACAATCATAAAAGATGGAATTAGACAGTTAAACTATTCATAATTCAGCTTGTCCAGGCTAGTATGGGGTAGGGGGAACAGAAATAAAGCAAATGACAATTGTAGTTTTAGCTTGGATACTTAATTAAGGAAAGATCTAAAACACATGATTAAAAAAATATACAATATGTAAGAAAAAGGCACTTAACATCTAAAGTCCTGTTCTTAGGCACACAGGGGGCAAACAAAATTAATGTAGTGCCTAACAACTGATACAACAGTGATGAGACCATGGGGCATTGTCATTTATTTAAGTCATGTATGGGTCTATCAATTACAACAGCTGATGACATTTACTTCAAAAGTTATGTATCAAATGTAGGTTTGAATCACTCAGAAATTCAGGGAGGAAGGCCAAAGTGGCTCAGAGATTTAAAAGTTATCATTTGATGATACTTTTAAAATTTCTTCACACATAGATTGTGAGCATATGTATGTCACCAACAAGTTATATCTTTGAGAGTAATAAAATTTTACAGTATGGGACAAGCTTAATGACTCACACATGATGTGATTATCATTTCAATTCTATATATATGTACACATAAAGTCTTTTCTGTCAGCACTGTAGTGAAACAAATTAAGGATTCCCTGATATAGTTACTGTTTCGTTTTCAACTTACCTCTTCCCTGAGTTTTTTCTCTCTCATGACTTCCTCTTGTTCTTCAGGAGACAGAACATCAATGAAATGGGTGAATCTAGTCACAGATAATAAGAAATGTTATTGAAATATATTACTCAGAAACTACTGGACCAACAGGTGATCAAAATTTTCCTGGCCCAAAGAAAACATCAGTTATCACACAAAGACATACAGTGAGATCATGAAAAACAACTCTTTGGAAAGACTGAAATCGCTGCCAACACATAATCTCCTATTTCTGCAGCTTAGATCCATTTTGCTGACAGTTTTTTTCACTTTACTTTGTGTTCAGTTTTTATAGTCATTAAACCACTTTACTGCAGTGCCAAGTTTAAAATCCTTGGAAAATCATCTACCAGCAATATGATCTGTTTTCCTTGCTCAGCCTACTACAACTCTCCAAGCCAACTAGCACCCATCGTCTACTTTCTCAGAAGCAAGCAGGAGCATCCATATTATTAACATATTATTACGTTGAGATAGTAAAAATGACTTTGAGCCTCATCACTGTTTAACCTCCCAGGCATCAGCTTGCAGTTTTTAGCAAACAATTCAGTGTATGGTGCAAACATTAAATCAGTGACCTGGTTGGAACACCAAATCAAAATCAAATCATTATGTTGAGAACTAACCATGAATGTATGCAGCATATTTTCTTGAACATAAAAGACTGATTTTTGGATGTACTGCATACTTTGGGTAACAGTGAAGTGATAAAATAGAAAGATGAAGCAGCTTTCAACACTAAGATGGCTTCAAAAGTAATGGAAAAGCCTATAGCTTTTTTACATTTATCATCAACAGCATGAAAACTCACTTGAAGGAAGCATGAGAGTTCTTTAATCTTTTCACATCATTCTTGTCCATAGCATGAAGCCTGTTCTCATCATATTCTATGGGCTGTTCATCTTTGCAAGGGGAGAACCTCATGCACACTTGTTTCTTTAGGAAAGATTTTGGCAGGTCTGGAACAAGTATGAAAACAATATCTATATTTATTGATCGAGAGTGTATTTTAAAGAAAGGGGGACATTCTTATTCTTTACCAAACTTGAATGCAAATAAAAATAAGAAGATATTCTGCTCCACAGAAAACAACAAACAAAAAGAAAAGTACAAATTATAAACTGACCTCTTCTACTGGACTGGATTTTTTGTCCACTTGCATGAGATGCAAAAAGTTTAAAGCCTCTATGGAAAATATAGAAAAGATTACCCGCTCTATAGGTTTCACATATAACTGATACATAATAAAATGCATTTCTAAACAAAGATTCAGCCAGGTAAATACTTTTGGAAGCTGCTGATACTGGGAGATAAATGTATTTACAGTTTTTGTTTCTGAACTGCACAGCATGAATCATAGGAAATGTGGATCATATTTTCTTTCTTGAGAAAGAAAAATGTTAAAACTGATGCTTACACTTTGAGTGTGGAATATAGAACAGATGGTTACTGATGCCCAGCAGGAGGTCACCTTGTGGACTGCAGAATGCAAGACTGTGTGGCATGGTATTCAGTCGCAGCAGTCTGAAAGTTAGAGGACCCAGGTGAGTTGTTATATTACAATGCATTTCAGTTTCACAGTCCAGAAAAATATTCTTCTAAAATTATAGTCCAGCTTAGAGATAAGATTATTAATCATTGCATTCATTTGAATTTTTTTCATAACTACTACTGCTACCCATGGTGTGATAACATTCACCTTGCTGTTTTAATTGTTTTTTTCACAGATCACCATCAAAAAGGATTTTGTAATCACCTGATAACAAAATTAGATTAAGAAAAATCCAAAACCCCCCTTTATAGTTGATGCTATAAGGACATGCTCTTTATGTCATATTTCAAACCTGGCAATGAGTTGTTATGATAAAAAAATTAAACAAGAAAAGGTTCAAAGAATTAAATCAGCTGTCCAGCCATTATATTAGAAAAAAGAGAAGATAATCTCAAGATATTAATGCAAGTCAGAAACCGAGATGAGATTTTAACCCAGGACCATGCACAGACGCTGATATATGCTGCTTGTTGATACTGGTTCATTTCCGTATATTCGCTCAATTACACTGATTTAAAGTGGCTTGCAGTAGTTTTCATAGAAACGGAGTTGAGCCACAAATTATGCCACTAATGAGATTGTAACCATATCATATGATAGCCTGGTTAAAATAACGTTGTCAAGTGCAAATTTGATGTGTGTAGCTTGAACGGTCATTTCACAGTGAACTTTTAAAGTGGGTGCATATTTAGACATGGATGAAGTACTGAAATTGTTAGAAGAGGCTATTAAAGCTATATGTGATGGTGGTTTGTAGGAACTGAGTTCCCTGCAACCTCCAGTGATGATTTACTGGTTGTTTTACTGTGAAAACTGCATGTGGATTGGTCTGATAGTTTTTCCCTGTAAAATTTTGAAAACTTATAGGGGTAAAATGATGGATCATCTCCCATATCATGAGTAAGAAGTCTGGCTGTGGTAAATGTTAGACTGAATAGTAATGGGTTATAGTTGAATATTAATTTCTTCTTTTCTGAAAAATTTTCACAGTGATCCTATCAGCTGTTTTTCAATATGTGGCTGGATTGTGTATAACAAAATTGCTCTTAACCCTCCATAATCCATTGCTCCAATTATGATGTAATTCCACTCAAAGAATAGTTCATTTTAATGAAAAAGTGAAACAACAGAGATACATCTTTAAATCTATAAATATGACAACTATTTTTGTTTTTATGTCTTTAAAAGTGTTTCTTCAAGACAGTGCGTGGATCTCTGGACCAAAACATCTTAGTTTTTATTAGATTCTAGAAAGTGAAACTTTCTCTGACCTGACCAATGTATTCGTCTCATTCCAGATACGGACTGTCCCATCCATTGAGCAAGAGGCATACAGCTTCATACGTGGGCAAGATGCCAAGCCTGTGATTAGGTCCATATGGTCATCATCTGGCTTATGGTCATATCGATCTGTTTGTGATGAAAAAATGAAAAGGAGATTTAATGACCACTGACCTTCATGTATTTCACACAGACTGATAAAATGAATCAAAGGTCTTGATAAATGAGTCTATAGTGACAATTTTCTTATTGGAGATATGAACAACATAGAAAAGACAGATTTAAGATCAGATACAGCATGTAAATACTGACTACTGATCCACTATCAATGTCAATCTCTAGACGTATTACTTAAATTAAATCTTAATATTCAAGTTATCATAACTAGCCTTATAAAAAAAAATCATAGAATGTTATAGTCTAGTCCATAAACAGTGAAATGTGGTTAACACAGTGTTTATTGTACATAAATTTAAATTTTCCTAGGTTGGAATATATCACTAATATCTTTGAAATAAAATGTTTACTGAACCCTTAAAAATTTCTATATCATGACTGGAAATTTTATAATAAATAAAAATTCACACAATGTGGCTGTTAGAAAGAGAGTTCTTCTCAAAACAATAAAAATCATCTAAGATGAAACTGATTTCATTATATAACATCCAAAATATTGGTAGGCCTAATTAAACACTTGTTGGACAATTGCAGTCTAAATTATTACAACATGTGTTCACATACACTTCATAATTCAATTACTCTTTTTGTTTGTTTGTTTGTTTTTTAGGTTTTTTTTTTTTTTTAATGTTAGACTTATTGCTAATGGCATGGATAAAATTGGCCATGTGCAACAGTCAGACATATCTACCAAAAGCAAATTTGACTAAAATTAAACAGTTATCAAAGCTTCTGTTCAGGCAAAAAAAAAAAAAAAAAAGAAAAAAACAATCATCTGTCATTTCAGTCTGAATTGAGGTCAAAATTTATAATCAACTTTTTTTGTAGTACTCTCGTGCAAAAATTGGTGTCTTGGCACATGGCTGATTTCATCATGCTGCCAATGTTGCTGTTGTTTATAGAATAAAATGTAGCCAACTGGTCATTATATATTTTTGTTGTTGATAAGCAAAACCAGAGGGAACAAAAAGGATAAGAACACATTATTTATAATGGGTAAAAATTCACCAAATATACATTTTCTCTTTTAAAATTAGAAGTCCCTGAGATGTTACTCTAAAACATTCTGCAGAGCACCAATATATTTGATATCATAGGTCTTACACTTCTATGTGTGTGCTGTATTTCTTATGATAATGTTCAATAACACTTATCATGAGCATAAATATGGTTAGTTTGTTAGGAAAAGTCCATAAAAAAACAAAATAATCAGATTCTCAGGTATGTCACCACTGGCATAGACAACTGACCCCTTCATACATGTCCTCTCTTCAAATGACAACTTTTCATACGGTGAAAAAAATAAGAATAATTTTGTTACACTCCTTAACAAAATGAGCTTTACAAAAAAAAAAAAGATGCTCTGATGGGCATAAAAAAATGAAAAAGAAACAAAAATTAGTTTAAGTTGCAAAGTCATCCACAAAAAAAGTTTTAAAGGAAATGTGGCAGTAATTAAAAAAAAAGACTAATATGTGAGATAAAATTTAATTTCAATGATCTAAATTCTAAACAGCGCTTCACATGTCCACTACAGAAAAATTTCAAAGAGACAAATAAAGGTGTTCGTGCATGTAAGGATAAACATTTAGTCTGCAGCAAAAAGTTCTAATGTGTCAAAACAAATCCACTAATATCTCCACAGCTAATATGAAAGTAAAAGAAAATGATATAATTTAATAAAACTGTTTCTTAAATATATAAGTCAAGTACAAACTTTCTAAATGACTTGGGATGTTCAGGATTACTGATTTTTATTTTGGTCAATTGGAATAGTATCTGAGGTTTGTGAAATGTTATATTTCAGTCACTTTGAATCTTCTTAAATTCATTGGTCATGTTTAAAAAAATAAAAAAAAATCATTTTCACAAAAAATGTTTCACACTGCTATTATCATGACACATAGAGCAGGAAGAAAAGAAGAGGAATGTGAGAAGGAGATGACATATCAGGATGGAAACAGTGGGTCACCTATTTCATGACTCAACTTGAAAATAGGAAGGGGGGGGGGGGAGGGGGTGAAACTCGAAGTTAAAATGAGCAAAAAACAAAACTGGTTAAAATCAAATACTGATATCACTGAAAAATGACGAATTAGATCACAAGCAAACTAAATATGCAAAGCAAATCAGAAGGTGGAATCTAATAAAAAAAATTAGGAATCAAATGCCAAGAAGTAGATTCAAATTTCTCCAACTACTGCTGGAAGCAGTGGTGAAAGGTGAAAAACTGATTCAAAAACAACAGTGTGAAGCCACTTGGACTGTGATAGTGGGCAGGATCTGACTTACTATGGAATCCCTCCAGACCAGGGTTGTCACTGGCAAATGCTACCAAAGCAAACAACACCAAAGGTAAAACATCGCACCAACAAACAACAAGTTATATGAAACTGCAACAATCATGAGAATGATTTCAAGGATGATGTTGCTTACAAAAAGCTAACAAAGCACACATACAATCAAAGATATCACAACAGCATCAAATTTCTAACCACACAAAGATGAAAAATAAAATAAGAGTCACATAGTAAGAGTAGTACCAACAAAATGATGACTGATGCATTCATATATATGCATATGGTATGGTGATAATGTGAGATGGTGCTATTCTTTCATTTGATCAAAATGCAATGATAATGTGGGATGGCTCTGCCAGTTAATTTAACCAGTTCGTCAATAGCTAAATGGAAGAAATCACCGAACAGCTTTATTCCCTATATTGAGGTATTTGAAAAATGTTTCTTCCTTTCCTGTGATTTTAATTCTAAAGAGAGATAGGCCATTCTTAATTGTCTTTCTTATTATCTTTTTTTGTTAATTGCTCCCAAGGACTACTATATGAATTGCTCCTTATATCAGATATATTAAACCCCTGGACTGCCAGATCAGAATTACAGACCATAACTAACAAAACAGTCAAACTCCTAGATGTGCCCCTTTCAACCTTCATTCAGTAAGAATACAAATTTCAGTAGCAAATAAGAAGTTTCATTATCAACACTATCATAAATATTCTTGAAAATTTTGAAATTCCAAATGTAAAATCTTACATTCATTGAGATATATCCTAGACTCTAAGGAAAATCTCTTACTTACACAATGTAGTGTTGGCTGTTATTTATCTCTTCATGCTATTTATGCCCTTAGGTATTGTGAAGTTATTTTGGGTAAGAGTTCTTTGAAAGGGTGCAGGTTGCAGTATATATAAGCCTTTCAACCTCCTCCAGGGTGATTATCTTGGTAGGGTGCAGGTGAAGACAGTTGTATTTATTCATTATAAGCTTAGTTCAGTGTTTTGAGGTATTTGTGTGAACCTTTAACTAACATATTGCCATGAGAGTACATCAGAGGTATATGAGTTTTCTAATTTGGTGTTGCTCTATTGATAAATCATGTAATAAATAAAACACAATACTGTTTGAATGGCTGTTTATATATATATATATGAGATGTGAGACGATGAAATCAAGCGCTCGTCAAACTCAGGCAACTGGAAAAATCACAAGTTTTTCAACAGTGAATGAATTTTAGGACAATTTGTTTTTCGCAGAACCCTTCTATATCAATCTAAAAATGCATTTCAGAGTTAAATTTGCTGACCTAGATTGAGTAAAGGCCAAGAAATTGCAATCTAGCGGCATGGGCTAACAAAGATTAATAAGAATTTACAAAAATGATCAGTCATTTTCTCACTAAATTCAGCCTCAGCAACAGGTCACAAGTAAGCTTGGTATCAATAACTCAATATGCTCAAAATTTGCCGAGAGCCTGATTTCATCGTGTCGCATCTCATATAGGATATACATGTGTGTATAAATGGTGATGCTTTCAGAGTGACTCTTCTGCATCAGGACTACACAATGTCCTATGCATTTTAGACATCCAACAAACAGATCATAAAGAGGTGAAAAACATTCGTAGTTTTGAGATAATTCATGAAAGACTAAAATGTTGAGTACATAGTGCCTGACTTTACCAAGGACATCTATTGAAATACTGGCTTTACAGATAGGAGCAACTGCTAGAAACAAGAAACAGATGGTGACTAATGAAGAGTAAATGATGGATGAAGGACAAAAAAGTGGTAAGATGTACGTTATACAATTTCTAGTGATTTGCTATACTACCTAAATGTCCAGCATATATGAACATGCATAACTTGTTTCTTCTATAACACTGACTGTGCTCCATAGATTGTCTTAAAAATGAAGTTGGAAGGATAAATAAAAAACTGATCTCATAAGAACAAAAAAAACTGCCAAGAATTTTTGGCCATATTGTTGTGAATATTTCTATCTGTCTAAGACTGATTTTTCAAATTTAACAGGAAAGATAAATAAAAATGATTTTCCAGTTGTTTCCACATTATTGTAATTTGAAAAGAGAACTTATCTTGAAAGATACTACTTCTCTCAGGTGTTCACTTTTTAGGTCCTAACACTGATCAGACATCTGAGGTTTTTTTTTGTTTTTGTTTTTTGTTTATCTCTCCATTTAAACATGAGGTATCAAACTTCAAGGAACAGAAATATACAATATGGTATGTCTCATTTTATTTTCCACTCTTTGTTACATTGTTATAAATTTCAGATTGACAATCCTGGCATCAGCTACTACCACTCTCGACTATTCATTGTTACACATCACTGCAGGCTGTCACTAGTACACACATCCTCCACAGATGATGAAATACTCATATAAAAAAATAACAATATGGACCAGTATATATTGTTACATGTTCATATCTTACTTTCTTTCTCTCCTTTTTCTTCTTTCTTTGCTGTTGATTAGCACCATAATGTTATTAGTATACGGTCATATGAAAGTTTTACAGATATTTAATTAAATGCCAAATATAAGGTTTGAATTTTCTTACTTAAGGATTGACACCAGTCATCAAACTAGCATTGCCACTGCGTTTTCCTTAAATCAAGTGATTTTGTGTGACATGAAGATGATTATCCGCTTATAGCATTGCAGGAATCAAAAGAAAGCTTGATTTGACAGACACACAAATTTATTTAAAATAATGCTGCTAAAACATAATGATCAATGATCTAATGATTAAACATAAAGTGAAGGACAAAGAAGCATAAAAATATGTTAATAAAATTGTGTGAACTTAAAAAAAAAGTGAGGTATGTACATTCTACATAAAATAAATGCATTGATGTCATACAAATTTATTTCTGCGGCTTGTGAATCATGTTAATTTCCTTTGAAATTTCAGTTCACATATGTAGAAGTGAAAAACTATTAGAACTGCTCTACATTCATTGCTAGGCCTATAGCATTCTCTTAGGTACCAGAACACTTTCTTTTGATACATCTAGTCTATCGACTGTGACACATCTCTAGATGAATTGTCTTATGCGTTTCGTTTTCTTTATCTTGACATTGTGGTAAGAAAAAAAATAGAATTACTAGCTCTTGTAGCAACTTTACATATGAGTGGGCTTAAAAGAAGGAACAAAAAGAAAAATATATGAAAGCACTGGTATTACACATGAATAACCTTGTATACCATACTGAAAGCACAAACTATTGACTTACTTTTATCTGGTAGACTATAGATGACCACACTAAATGTGGCTGTGGATGGATCCTGGAAAGCCACACCAAGGCTATTCTTGATGGTTGTCATGTAAGAGGGAGTGTGTGCACAGTAGAAAGACATGAGAGGGGCCAAGGCTTCTTGAGCAAAGGGGTACAGGCGCCACACTTTAATAATGTTATCTGAAAAGAAAAATATTTGGATACAAAATAATAATATGCCTTCTGCCCAGAGCAAATGAGTTGGAAACCCCATCTCGAGATTTTGAGCTATGGCCCTTATAAACTACTTACCAACTCAGATACCCCTAAAAAACTTGGTTCACAAAATGAAAATTTAATCATCTTTCTTTAACCTGAAAAAAAAAAATGAATTAGGTATCTCAGTCGGAAGATAGTAAAAAAACCAAAAAAAAAAGGCATGGCTCGAAATTGGCTCTTGCGACTTCCAACTCATTTGCCTTGGGCTCAAGACATGTACAGATTTTTGTTTTAAATAGATTTTCATAATAAGAAACACAATGTCAGCTGTGATTAAAAGTGCTTGTTTTACAGCAATGTTTAATTTGTTCAAAATTGTGACACACTAGCTTCTTTGCTTGATTATCTACATTCTATTTTACACTGATGGCACTGAATCTAGAAAGTACATGTAATAAACAATGACATGTGTGATAGGGTGAGAAACAACAAGAGAAAGAGAGGAGGAAAGGATCAGACAGACCAACGGCAATCAGTGAGAGAAAGAGACTGAGAGAAAGAGAGAGAGAAATTTCCTGGAAGACAGAGCAAGCAACAGAATGAGCGAAAGGCTAAGAGAGGGAAGAAAACAGAGGGACAGACAATAAGGAAAGCTAGAGAGGTGGAATGATGGATTTCAAAATGGGATCAGGGGCAGAGGGGGTGGACAGACTTGGAGAAAGTAACAGAAAGGGAGGAGGGGGGAGACGCAGGATAGTAAAGAGAAAGAGTGAGAAGACGAGAGAGTCGAGACTAAAAATGATGCTGTCATTGATCAAGGACTTTGTTTTGCATATTCAATCATCAAGTTATACAAGGGTGAGATATAATAAAAAATGTACCCATTCCAGCAGAGATGAGCTGATCAGACTTTGAGTTGCTAATCATGCTGAGGACACCTTTGCTACCATGGGCCTGTAATGAAAAATGAAATATATATATATAATGCAATGGCTTATTGTACAAATCTGTTTGTCATCAACACACAGGATATGTCAACAAACTATATTCCTCCTTGTATTTACTTCTGAGAATATCAGTCTATGTTATGGATTATTCATGGCTCAGAAGTACATGCTGCACTAAATTCTTTATTTGTGGACAAAAATATCTGTTTTGTTCCATTAACAAGATAAATAACAAATATTGAAAAGAAAAATACTGTCAGGGGTTATAAGTTAGTGCAGTTAACATTACTAACATAATACTATGGAAGGTAGTTCCATACAAAGGAATGGTCCAGGTTAACAAACTTCTGTTTGCACTTTTATAGAACAATTTTGCAAACACTAATTTCACTGGACCAATCTGTTTTGGTATGAATTTCATAAATAGCAATGTGGAGATTCGGACTCACTTCAACTTTGAAGGTAACCTCTCCAGTGTGCCAGTCAAAGACACAGATGTAGCCATCCTTTCGTCCTCCCAGCAGCAACGTCCTATTTTTGTTCTGTTGGGCGCCCATGGTCTGCACCGAGCGTGTCTGAACTGTGCGCTTCAACATGGCCCAAATATCCCCAGATGCAGTGGGGTCTACCACATACTCATAGACCAACAGATAGTTGCACATCTCTGCATTGAGGTGATGTTGTTAGATTTTGGGGAGTCAGAAAGACTTTACACATTTTCCACTTGAGATGAATATTTATTTGAGAGCACACCCAGTTTATCATCAGCTGATGTCATATTCATAATTTAAGTTTTCCCACTGTTTTTATGGAGAGGCTCCTAGCAGTGCTTTCATTGGATAAAAGCTTTGTTTTTTTTCTTTTTCTTTATAGTCTTGATAAAATGATAAACTTATGTTTCTCACCGGACCATGTACTTAAAACGTTTGAAGTCATTTTCTTTTGTCATCCATGTTCACATTGCATAGTTCAAAGTATAAACTTATAAACATTTCTTCACCTTAAGTTTGATGGCAATTAACATAAATATCAATGTGATCACATCCATCAAAACCAACATGAGATTTTGAGTGATACTTCACATAATGTGTGCTTTCTCAAATAAATCTCTGGACTAAGTTAAGTTCTGTCATGTGCTTTAAATTGTAATCTTTTTTGCACGTGAAAAGGCAGCATAAGGTCCCAAATTGTAAACTAAAGCTTGCATTGATTTGCTCTGATGCGGGAGAAAGTGTCTTTCATCTTTCTTCCTTCTATTTCAGGTGGACAAATCTTCACTTGCATGATGAAGAAAAGTCCTATGTTCACATCACAAAGTGCAGTGAAATGATATTATATTTTTCATCTTCTTCAAGACATGAAATGGGAATTCTAAACATCATGAGGGAAATAAGTGAACACAACAGGCCTAATTTATGGTGAGAAACAAAGGAACGACAAAGGATGAAACAAATAAATTAAAAGATTGAAAAAATAAAAGAAAGAAAAGAAAACAGCATGTGCCAAGGAAGGAAATTTGGTTATAAGGATATCATTCTCCATGGAAGCGTGTCGCTATTCAAGCAGAAATTGCCAGAAGAGAACAAAAAATTATGCAGTTAGGTACCTGCCTTTTAAATGGGCATTTATATATCATAAAATTTAACAGTATATATTTCTTTCATGGATTCATGTATTTCTATGATCCATCATTCCATCTCTTTTTTTTTATCTGTCCCTGAGTTCACTATAGGAATTGGAGGCAGTTTCATAATGGAATCTGAAAAGTGACCTAGTGGAAAGTGAGAGGAGAGATCAATAAATTGAAAAGTGCAAGTGATAGAGGCCTGTTAGGCTTAACATAACAATTCTTTTTCATGTTTATTGTGAAAGAAAAATCTTTAAAAACACGCAACTCAAGTGCAAACCAGTGAAAACACTGCAACCAAATTGGGGAATGTAAAAAATAAATGACAGAAAAAGAAAGAAAACTAAACATAAAAATAGAGAATAGATAAATAAATTAGCAGAAATAAACAAAAATAATTGTTAAACTAATAAATATATACCAATTAATAAATAAATAAATAAACAATTTTGAAAAAAAAAAAACAAATAAAAGATCAACCAAAACACTGCACAGTGTGATGTCATGTGAGCCCACTAACATGCACAATGTCCTGATAAAGGACAGTCAAACAACTATAGCCTCTGCAGAGAATGACGTAACTGTCTTCTTGGTGCATGGTTGTGAATGAACTACTACACTGTCAAAGTGATATTGTCACAAACATCTGTGATTTAGTCCGTATATCACTATTGTATGTCGTTTCTTTTCTGCTAAGCTAGTACAAGTCTTATGGATTATCTAAAATTATTATATTAATTCATAGCTTCATTAAAGTGACATATATTACTGTTGATAAGGCCTATTTCTCTATGATGAGAACAATCTGAGCGAGCTCAGTTTTTACTGGAGATTACATAGATCAGTTTCAAAAAAGATTAAAATGTTTTCACTTTGACTTATACCACAGTTCTAAATAGCACTTTCAACTGATCACAATAATAGGTTGTTTCAAAATAAGATAGTGATGAGCTGAAACATACAATTTGGCCATCAGCAAACGTGCTTGCCACTATCCAAAAATGAATCTTTGAGCTACCTAGTAGTATCTTTATTTTCAATGAAAGTGATTTATGAGGATTTTCAAGTCAATAAGAATGGTTGATTTTGTGAAATTTATAAACAACAAATAATTACCTGACCACATGTACTAGTGGGTGTTGCAAATGATGGGTTAAAAAGAAGAAAATCAGAAATTAAATTATTTATAAATCACTCTGAATTTCTAAATATTGTATGATCTCATTCAAAGGACATCCCTACATGTTTTGAATGTGCTAACAACACACAAGTTTGGACAGTAACAAAGTGTAGCAGTGACCTCAGTGCTGTCTGAGGATATTCAAACCGTGATGAGCCACACAGTATGTTAACAAACCATTGCAATAACAGCAAATAGATTCTCTAGTCACTAGTTATCACACTCGGTGCAGGTGGTTTCAGAATTCAAATTGATATAAAAGTTAATTGGCAAAGATGGAAAATGTGCTGATCTGATGAGAAGAAAGGAATTTTGCATATAATAAAGGAAAGAAATGGACAGGACAGAAGTTGAGTACAGAACTTTGTGATGACACATCTTGAGAAAAGGTGCAATGCTGGTATACAACAAAAACATTACATTTTCAAATCAATATTCATTTCAGTCAGAGGTGATGAGAAAAGGGCTAGTGGGGGAGGGGGTGGTGGGGGAGTAAGAGGGAACATAAAGCAAGACAGTAACCTAGTCAAGAAGTGAGGGATAAAAACCAACAGAATGAAAATTAGACAGACAGAGTATGAAGTAAAATGTTCAAAAGATTCTATTTTGCAGTATTCACTTATTAACTATACACAATTCACAATCGTGACTTGTGCTAATGCATTTCACAACACATACCAGCATGTAATGGAGGCAGAGAACTGAGAGACAAGAAAGACTTCATGAATGGGTGACAGGCACAGAGAAGAGCTAGAAAATTAAGAACATAGACAATTATCCTCTGTATCATATCACAGGTCATTCTACAAATGTTTGTCCTGTTCATGAGTTTGTACAACTATGAAAATAACTCATCACTTCAAACTTTGTGCAACAATACCTTTGGGATCATTACATTTCCACCTGGACACAATGTTACATGGGTTCTGGTTGGTCATGCACTTGACAATATCACCATTTCCTAGCAGTGTGAACATCGTCTCCTCCGCCACAGCATAGGCTGCATCTACCAGTCCATCACTCGGCTTCATTAGGAGAGTAGTGATTACCTCCCCATTGGAAGGACAAACTATACGCACACTGGAATCCTTACACAGGAGAACGGCTCGTTGAGGACAGGTTGGGTGAGTGGTCACTTTAAGCTTGTTGACACGGAAGCTAAGAATCAAGTAGAAAAAAAAAGTGATTACTTTGTCCATTTTCACATTTTCAATTAAGAGAAAAAATCTTAACATTACACAGGTCAGATTTATGTTGACTAATTAAGAATGTTTATATCCAGCTCCTCTGGCTCTGTTCTTATGCATCTGTATAAAATTCAGACACCTTATTGAATCAAAGCACTTATTTCATTAGTCAGGATGGTACAAAACATTAATTTTATCCATGCTGAGTTGGAGCCAATGCATATACATGTAGGCTAATTCTGATATTTAGTGAGTGATTGCAGCTGAAATAGTGGATACTTTGTGCTCACTCTAATGGCAGTAATGTCGGTCTGAATAATGCTTTGTGTCTATTTTATCTTACCTTTCTGTAAAATTCTCATGTGAGTTAAAAAAAGAAAAAAAAAAAAAAGATGCTTTACTGCTCAGATCAACAAGACAATAATTCTCTTTTTGTTTGTGCAGTTATATTTCGATGATCCTGATGATGAAGATCTGTTATGTAAAATAAAATGTATTGACATATACGTTGAATAAATCTCAGCCTTAATTAATGACATATACGTTGAATAAATCTCAGCCTTAATTAAAAGGGAGCAATGTTCACATTGACAAAACTCACACAGGGAGCTAGTGCAAAATTACCACTAAACACTGTCTCTCTGCATATCAGTAACAGAACATGCTTGGACCAGGCACACACTTGTCTTGCGCCCAGGGCAAATTAGTTGCAAGTCAATGTCCGGTGAGTTCAAGTCATAACCGTTTTTTACCGTTTTTCACTATTTTCCAACTATGACACCAAAATATTTCTCTTTTTTTCAGATTAAAAAAAGGTTAAATTGACATTTTGTGAAAAAAACAATTTAGTATCTTAGTTGGAAAGTAGTTAGAAAACAGCCGTTTATCTTCATTGCTTGGCACGACTTCCGACTCATTTGCCCTGGTCCCAAGTCATTTTTATGTTATCATGACATCTCTTTTATTATGCAAAACAATTTTTATACAACAGTGATAGAGACATGCCAAGATAATTGCGTAAAATTTCTTACCCCACATTTGTGTGGATCTGGAACAGGTGTTGCAGTTTCCACAAATCCACTCTTTTGCCAGCATAAGTATAGAAGATGTCATAGTTCATCTGTGTTCCCATGCCATCCACTGGTTCACTGATCACAGTCCTGCAAATTAACACAATGGCTATAAATACATGTGATGTTACTTGTAAAATCAATTACTGTACTCAATCCACCAATCACTTGATGCCTGGTAATATCACGCTGATGAAATAGTTGTCAACTTTGAAGTGGTACACTTTGGACAAAAATTTCCATAACTTCTGTGAATCAATTTCAGTGAAATTTAGTATGCAACCTTGTACTGGAATAAATATTCTTAATCTGTTTTCTGCAAAATTACAAATCATGGTGTTTGTAGAATCGATTGTTTATGATTAATAGAAACAATGACCTTTGATATACAGTTCAAGAAAATATTCATAATGTTTACCCTACATAAATACCAAAAATGAACACACTGGTACCCTTTCATTTCAAAAGAATAATTCTGAAAGCTTAAAATGTTGAGAATGTCCATTTATGAAAGCATTCAATTAAAACGGACCACCAAAACTGGACATAAACTTCATGTTATTTGTAAAAGAGACATATCTTGGCACAACTAAAATACTCAAACCATGAATTCACAACTCTACAGAAACACACACACACACAAAATAAAAGAGAGAGAGAAAGAGAAAAAATCAGAATGAGATCAAAGATATCTGTAATACATTTACATCAGTAAAGTGCATAAAATCTTGAGATTCAACCTAAACCACACTGAACTTTGATCAACTACACCTTTGCTTCAGAAAATACAGCATTAAGAATACATTTGGTATGCATTTTTTATCATAGTCGAACATTGAAGAAAACAGCAACAGAATATTGTATACCTACTAATATTCATATCGAGGAAACCAAGAATAGGAGGTTTTATATTCTAATGGTAACAAAACAAACATAGAGAAAACAAACAGAGATTTTTTCTCAATGAAAGTATGAATACAAAGTTTCATTTCAACAACTTCATTAGAAACAGCTGATTCAGTTGATCAAAGTGTATTATGTCATATTTCATAAGTTTTAGTGGTAAAGACATCAGATACTTTGTTTCAAGAAAAGACAGATTTGGAGATGCATTTTGATGTAGAAGTTAGTTAAACTTAGAGACTTCGCGATAACAAGATAATCTGATTAAACACCGTACATGTTACTGCACTGAAAACACGTGGTAGAGATCACTAGAAGTATTCATTATTAGAAAAATTTGAGAAATAAGAACAGTCCTTAGTTGGACATTATAGTCTTCATCAGGTCTCGTCAGAAAGATTGTTCATTCACAAGTACTGCAGAGGGAAAAACAAAAACCATACCCTCTTCATGTTTCTCTTGATTCCATTGAATATACAAACACCCCTGTTTGATTTTGTTTGATAAGTCATTTACATATATATATATATATATATATATATATATATAATAATAGAGAGGATATAGATATTACCATTATAAAAAGAACAACTATAAAAGAGAAAA
>JBCAUA010245806.1:0-20355 GCA_038406235.1 Peronia verruculata | reverse complement strand
AGCAAAAACCAAATTTCAGGACCTGCCTCTCCCTCCCCCCCCCCCCCCCCACCCCCTTCCTTAAAGAACCCTTGGCAGTTCAAAATCGATGAAAGAGTAGACTGCGTGTGGCTGTCCGGGCAAAGTTTCCAAATTACAAATTTCTATCCACAAAAAAAAAAGTCTCACCAAAACTAGGCAGCTGTTTAAAGCCGAGATAATCCTACTATCTCAGGATTGAAATGCATAAAAAGAGGTGCACATTGTGAAATCGGTAGCGCACGGAGGGTCCCATCATCATTTGGAGATTAGTAAAACTACGCCATATTGGGAGAGTGGGCGGAGGGGGGGGGGAGTAGGGGGCAGCTGTAGGCTATTTACACATGATATTAAAAGCGTGAATGAATTTCACTAAAAAATGAAAATACACATATTTTATTTATCCTGTGCTCCATCTGTTTAACTCTCTGTCCATTCGATGGTGGGCGAAAGCGACATTCCCTTCTTAAGGGATTTATGGGAATATTCAGACTGATTTGTTTTTGTGCTTAAGAAATAAATAGCAAAAGCTTCGATAAACAAATAAATGATTGAATAAAAATGAACAAGGAGATAAGTAACAAAATATATAGTAATTAAAGAAAAGGATAATACTGAATAAATACACGAGTAAATACATGTAAAAATAAATAATTAAAAACAAATTAAACAACCATTTTTAGTGATACTGATAAGTCTTGCATTTTACACATCTACACGATTTTTTTCTTTTTTTTTTTTTTTTCACTTGTAATAATAATTTCGGTCTAAGACAAGATTTGGATCTATAATTCAGATTTAGACTAGACTAGATCGAGATCGAGATCCAGATGAAGTGAGATCTAAACAGTTGATCGGTTGATAGACTTTCTTTGCAATTCAGCAGATCAAGATCTATATCTACGGCACATTAACATGAGCTCAGATCAGCCATAAAATGTGAAATGAGCGTACTGAATCTGCATAATCGTTAGTTAGTGAGCATTTTCATAATAATCACGTTTGATTTCAGTTAATACGCTTTTCATTTCACCATTTGAGCATTGTAGGGTAAGCTTGTTATATTAACTATATGATACAGGAGGTGGAGAAAGATGAGAATAATATAATCAAGATAGAGTAAAACTCTACTCACACAAGTATCTTAAACAACACACTGGCTATTCAACATACTCTTGTGCACAAGATCTTAGAGTAACCTTTTTTAATAAGTAAAAACACTGAAACACAAACGAAGACAACACCCTGACTATCTTGATTTGGTGTTGGGGTTTCATTACAGTGGAACCCGAATGACAAATTATACCTACACAAGTTCTCTTCCTACACTGTTCATTTCTCTTTCTTATTTAGCCTTGTCCTATAAACCTTGATATAAACTACACGTTGGTATAATGTATAAATTCTATACATTTATCCAGATTCTGCGGGTAGCTGTGTCTTTGAAAGTAAAATACATGTCTCTTGATTTAGATCAGCCACATAGTAGTACGAAATGATATATTATAAATAGATCTAGATCCAACTCCTGCCAGATAAATTGATAATATTGTAAAATTAAACTATGAAACACAAATCTTGCCGTTGCTTTGTTAAACAAAAGCGCGCACTCAACACATACACTCGCCTACGAGCGCACGAAATGGTGGTAACCAATGTTTGCTGATAACTATGCGGGCGATTGCATCGCCTTATCCGCCATACATCTTTTTCGTTGAGTTTGGGGCTGTGGAAATCTTTTGCAAGGCACCACTTTCATATCCTCGTGATCTTTTGGCCTTGAATCGCAATTACACATGCTCCAACAGCATGTTTTGTTGACCATCCTTCCGATTCAAACCCTCAATGAGTAGGTCTTGTATACTCGCAGTGTGGTCAGCTGCCCCCTTTCTAAAAATAGCACCGGGGGTTTCACAGAATGTGCTGATCTAGACAGGTCTATTGTTCTCGCACGAACAAGCCACGCACGCCTTCGGAACTCTTCTCCGTCTTTGCCAGCTCTATCCGCCTCTCAAGGTATGTCCTGATCCTAACCACGAACATTGATGGACTCTCTCCTGCCTTGAGCTTGCAGCTTCTGAACCTGACTCTATGGCCATCCTCCGTCAAGTTGTATCGTGTGAGCAGTGCCTCCTTCACTTTTTCGTAGTTCACAGCCTCCGCTGGTGACAGCCTACAATATGCCTCAAACGCACGGCCAGTCAACTAGGCATTCAACATAGTGGCCCAGTCCTCCTTCTCCCGTTTACTTGATACGGCAAACCTCTCGAATCTGAGCAACCAGCTATCCATCTTGTCTTTCCCATACACAAAAATCGCTTGGGCACCTTGGACTTGGCTTGATCGATGGTAGATTGATAGGTACTTTTGTCCACCTGTCCTTCCTCCCTTTCAGCAATCTGGGCTTGAATGCGCATCTTCTCGAGCTCATACTGTTTTTCAGCCTCTTTACTTGCTAACTGTGCTTTCTTTCAGCCTCTTCTCTTGCTAGCTGCGCTTGACTTTCATATATGCGTTCCGTCGCTTCCATGATGTATTTCTTCCTTTCTTCGCCTCGCAAATCCAAAATGTCGGCCAGTTGGGTTATTTCTTGCACAGACGACATGAAGTAGATCGACGAACTTTCGATAGATGAATAGTATGCCTACTTGAGTTGGTCTCTTCTGATCCCTGTGTGTGCCTGATCCCGGGCGAGTCCCCATGAATGTCATGAACATTCTGGGTGTTGATGTTGAATAGGTGAAGTCATGACGCTGTAAGTGGTAATCAGGCGGTGGATACAGATGAGACGCATACAGTGGTGAAGAAAAAATGACAGCAATCTCCAACGTCGAAACAATACAGAATTTATTGCAGGTGCTTGACAATAATACACACTTCGGGGCAGGTGTATAATCCCGATTCTACTATCACTTTACTATCAGATGATGTGATGAACAAACAATTTAGCCTTTTCCCTGTCCACTTATATTAAGTTGGTCACACTGGCACTGTGGTAAATACTTTCTTTTTTTCTGATTTATTTCAAGGCTTAATATCACTGCCTTTAATTATTACTTATAACAAAACTTCTAAAATTTCTATGGACAAATCAAGACTGCCATAGTAGCCCACAGCTACCTGTAAATATATGAATATAAATGTAAGTGTGCAAGAAATGTGATTTTTATAGGGCCATTATTGCCAGAAACTACATATATTATCATTTACGATTTACATCAGTTTTGACGGGTAAACTATGTTCTTAAATAATCCATCTCTCATTGATCCAGTGGTTTTAAACTACCATATCGGTTAGTTGGGAGAGCATAATCTTGCTCAGTTAGTAGGGAAGAATCACTGTTACATACAAAATGAAAGTATGGAGGCCAATTGATATTGAGACAAACAAGCTAATAGAAGAAGAATGTTTTAAGAAGCATGTTCAGCACAAAGTAACTGGGCGCTTTGGTAAATATTTAAAAGCATTAAAAGATTGCTATGTTTTTGAATGAAGAATATCCAAAAAGACCAGACTCAATTTTCTCTAGTTGAGATAATGTCCTGAGAAAAAAGATGTCTTAAGGCTTATCATGGTCATTTTTTTTTTTAAATTTATTTTTGTGGCAGACCATTATAACAATATCTCCAGAGGAATGTTTTTACTGATCATGCCAAAAATATTGTAAATGTCACAAGGAAACAAGGGAATGAACAGCTTTATAGATCTTATGAAAATCTTAGAAATTCAGTGCCATGTATTTCCCTCCAAGGATATGGAGCTTATTGCAGTGATGAAGAAAAGTCGTGCTCAAGTATCACCCCATCTCCTAAAACTAATACCTCAAATAAAATGTAGAAACCCAGAAGGTGTGTTCTACATGTATTATTATGTATTATTGGACAGTTTTACAAGTTCGTTTTTCTCAGCGTTCATCAAGTAGAAATTTGTCATTTACAACAGATTACCGATTTTCCAATTTGCAATAAGACAATGTTACAAACTACATAGCACGTATGATTTATACCATAAGTAAACAGTCGTGGTAATTAATTAGTAACACTTTCTAATGCCAGAGATGGGCAGTTCTGCAAGCAGTTTCTCAGCAATATCATATTGAAAAGCGCACTGTTCTATGTAACATCACATGTGTAAATAATCGGAGTGTCTATCTGGGCCTAGTATTGCAATGAGGAAGCATAGGCAAAAAAAAAAAAAAAAAGTTGCAACACATAGTAAAGGCGAAACAATTTTGTATTGGCTCGCACATGGGAGCGTCTGTTCGCAGTTTTGGGGGAGGGGGGGTGCGACACGTTACATAACTAAATGGATACAATTCCTTTTACTACGCACGGACAGAGAGAAAGAGGTGCATCAATAGGCCCAAATAGACTCCAGGTCTAGCGGGGCCAACAGGCCCAGATAGACCGCGCCATAAATAATACACTGTGGTCACTGAATCTCGACATCAACTTACATTGGTGCTGTCATGGGTTGGACAAGGTAGTGCAAAAATAGGTTTTTACAGTTTTTTTTTTTTTTTTCAACATATTTTCTCAGCAAGAGCAAGAGGGCTGATTTTTTTAATAATGTTATATATATATATAACAAACAAGTAATATTTCTGAACATGTGCTGATGTGAGCATGTTATATGAGTAAATTATAAGGACTGTGCAATGCCTTATTTTCTTCTTAATGGTAGTCTTGCTTGTCTGTTTGTTTCATTGTTGAGACCAGAGTGGCTCTGTTTAAAAGCCTCTGTGCTTGCCATTTTTGCACACTTACCATGATGTTTTCACAACTTACTCTCTGAACGCTGCTTTTGCTTTCTGTCTTCATTTTGCTTTTCAGGACATTCCACGTTCCTCACTGAGTGCAAGTGATTTAATTAATAACGATTGAATTTGTTCACTTTGCTGAGGAGACTTATTGATGTTCCATATCATTCAAGAAAGAAAGAAAGAAAGAAAGAAAGCAAAAAGAAGAAAGAGGATAGAAAGAATGAATAAAAAAAAAAGAAGGAATGGATACAAGAAAAAAGAAGGAAACAAATTTCAACAAACCAATAGAAAAAAAAACGAACAAACATAGCAGAATAGAACATCAGAGAGTGAGCGATTAAGAGTAGAATGTTGAGCACAAATCTGATTGCAAAGTTGCTATGGTCAGAACAGCAAAGTGGATCATAATCAGAGTTCCCTGTGCAATGGGAATTCCCAAGTCTCAGGGGTCTGGCCACCTGTTGGAAGCGTAATTTATTGCTGGGCTGGGCTTGAAACGAAAGTGTATGTCATTTTCTATCATGTGTTATTCAACTAATCAACTATATTTCATGACTTTTTCTTTGCTATCTAACGCAGAGAAGCATTCTATTTTTGTCATTGAAGTTTGCTGGAGCAAGAGTGTAAAATAACGCTTTAGCATGCAGATTTATGATGCGCACCTTGTTTTTGTCCATTCACCCCAATATTACCATGGGACGGATGTCCGCGCTTGGTCCGCCGAGCCTGTAGTCGCCCATCTGCCCATCTCTTACAGTGGCGTGACGTCACAGATAACTATCTTGTTATTCTACTATCTTTGGCCGTGGCCACAGTGAATCTGTATCTGTGTCTAACATTCGCACTGCAGCTGCGTGTAGTCATAGGCCAAACTCATTTCATTGCCGCGAATGTCAGCTAGCATTTTCTGTTATACCCGCCTACACTATTTTGCGTCTTGCAAGCTCACAACATGACTTTATGTGGCTGCAGTGCAAGAGTTAGACACAGACACAGATGTCCTTAGTCTCGGGTCAATGCACAACCTATAAACAGTGAAACCTGATACCCAGGCCAGGCCCATCTGTGGAGAAATTAAGTTGTGGCTAGCTAGCAGCTATGTGATGTGATAGATAAGATCTCCAGCATTCATCAATCTTCAGATTAATTTTGTTGAGAAAGTGTAACCTCACTGATTGTATGTTGCTGTGATAATTACTGGTACGTGTGTCAATTATACTTTTATCTCATAAAAAAATATCAAGCTCGTATCAATGAACCAAAATATCAGCATCGAGGTGAGCATCCTGGCCAAAGAATTTAAGTCGTAGGACTATATATTTTAAAAAAAAAAAAACTTTCACGGAGGCCGTGGGGTACCCAGCTAGTATAATATACACTTGATCAGCCCTTTGAGGTGTAAATGCTATCTTTCCGTGTTTGGCGCAATAAAGCCGTTAAACGTCAACAGATACAAACAAATTCTACGACTCATTCTCTCAACCTCTGTGTAAAACGAACATCAACGGGAAAACCCAACTCCGTTAGTTCTGTAGTTTGCACTATTTCAGGCTGTGAACATCTGCCTTGGCCTTAAACTTCCGGCAAGAATGTGGCTGTGAATATTCACCCACAGACAGCAGAGCAATGACTGAATGCTCAGTTGGCTGTGGTCGTCAGTTCATGGCCGGAATAGATGTTTTATGGATATTATTAAGTATGGCCAGAGACTTGATTTTTTTAGGGCTCAGTTAGGAAAGGCGCAAGGCACAAATGCCCAGTGGATCTACATCAAAATTATCCCTTCTCCAGGAGATTGAGAAGTGGGCAAGGGAAGGTAAGAACGAGGACCAGGAAGAAATGGAGGATGAGTGTGAGGAGACAGAAGATGAGGACGAGGATGTGACAGCTGCGTCTGAGAGTCTTTACGTGGATAGGTGCGAGGAGGAAGCTAGCGACTCCAAGCCGGCCATATCTCACAGACCGCAGTCAGTCAAAGGATGGTCCATTATGGATTTTCTGAGCCGGCTGTATCAACAGATGCAGTACACCTCGGACAAACCGTCATCAAACCCGGACGATAGTTCACTGGCCCCATCTGACACCAAGGAAAGAACGTCATCCTCCAAGTCGGAGAACAGCGTCTTAACTGGTAAGGCAACACTGAGTTCGTGCAGGAAGTCTTCGTCCATCAGTTCAGAGTCCAAGCCCAGTTTCCAGCAGCCTCCTGTTGTGACAGAGACATCAGAGAATAGGGAAAGACGACAACTATCCAAAAACAGGCCATACCGAGGACAGCCAAGACGATGTCGTAGCCGACACAGACGCATTGTCGTCAATCGGTCAGACGTCTACACGCATCCGCGCCGCCCGCCAAAGCTGATATTGATATCCAGTAAGAAATACAGGTACGAGCGATCACCGAGTCCTCATTTCAGCTCAGCTGATATTCATTTGTCCGAATCTTCGAACGAGGACGACGGCGAGAGCCTAATGCAGACCCCAGAGACAGAAGACTCCAGTAATTTGACATTGGAAGAGTCCACGGAAAGCGATATGAATTCCTTTAAAGCCCGGCTGTTGGAGTTCGTTCAGAGAACAGGTAATGCTGAAGAAAAAAGAGCCAGTTATGTCGAGGAAAAAAGAGAAGGTAATGGTGGAGAGATGGGAGCAGATTATGCTAAGGATCCGAGTTGCGGTCAGAGAGAGTACGAAGTCATGCAAAAGCAGATCAGTGCTAAAGGTGGTTTGAGCCCAGACTGGTACTACCAGAAGCTCGAAGCTGTGAAATTGCGCAAGCAAATAGAGAAGGAAAGGCAGGAGAAATTGCGCTTGAAAGAACGGATTAAATACATTGAACTGATGGAAGAAAAGAGAATGAGAGAACTGGACAAACGATTAGAACTTATCAGGAGCATGGCGGGGGATTCGGAGGAAGAGAAACTGAAAGAGCTTCAGAGAAGAAAGGAAATGGAAGAATGGACAAAAACTATGTGGGGAGAGAGTCAACCATGCTCGAAATGTCAAGAACATCGCAGCCGTGTGTTCCAGAAATGCTATACAAGTAAGGAGGTCTATCAGAATAAACAGAGACCGGGCTATCTTGCCGACAGAGAACAGCAGAGAACTGGAGAGACAATAAAGCCCACCTTTTTGGAAGAACCAACAGGCGTCGAAGCTGGTGGTGAATCAAACCACGAGCGTGAGACACGAAGTGAAGCCAGGGGGTGGAAGGATGAAGAGCCCGACCTCAGAGGTGACAAAGAGAGAAGTGAGACGAGCACCTGGTCAGGGCAACCATGTGGCCGTGTTCAGACCATGGAGATGCCGAAGGATGAGGTAGGAGCGAATGATACCTCCAAGGAATCCTCGTCACCTATCAAAGAGATCCCTCAACAACTAAAACCAAGCTATGAACAAGGGAGAGACGGGGCAGGGATGAAAGCAGGCAAACCTAGAGACAACTGGATTGATGACAGAGCTATGTCACAAGAGCTCAAAAAGAAACTGGGAATAGCCGACCAACCAATTTCAGCTCCGTCCAAAGGTACAGAGGCGAAGGCAGGCAAACGTAGAGACAAGTGGGTCGATGACAGAGCAATGTCGCAAGGTCTCAAGAGGAAACTGGGAATACTAGACAAACCGACGTCTCTGACCCCCAAGGGAACGGAAAACTCTCGTAGAAGACGCAGCAAAGAGCCAGTGACGGGACCACACCAGCATTTTACTCATAGGGCAGCCATGGAAGGATGCAGACGAGAATCGGACGAAACTGACTCACACAAGACGGGTGTGGAGATTCCCAGTCTGAGACAGAGTCTGTCCGAATTTAGTGGTAAAGACAGCGGATCGAGCAAATCAGTGTATCAGTTTGGGACATGGAGATGTGAACATCCCAAAAAAGAACCTGGATATAGTGGAGGGAAAACTGGAGATGTTAGACGGGACAACAGACCTGGGACAGTGAAGTCGGCAGACAATTGTGCAGCAGAATACAGATACGGCACTAGGAGATCTAAACATGGCTATTCACAATCTGCATATAGCGTCAAAGAATTAGATGATGTTCATAAAGAACCAGGACTCGAAGCAGGAACTGGATACGGTTCAGGAAAGCTGGGACAACCGGCTGAGAAAATTGACGGTGGCAAGGAGGAATCTGGAAGTGGAAAAAATAAACAAGAGGTTGGCAATAACAAATCTGAACAAGGAAACCAAACATTCGGAGAAGGCCAAGTGAAGTTTGCATATGTTGGCGAGAATTCTAAAGACGTTGGTAAAGAGCTTGAATATGGAACAGGCACACTGAGAGATGAAAAAGTAAAGGCTGTAGATGGCACCGGGAAATTTAGATATGACCCAAAGAAATCTGAGGATAGAAGCAGGGAAAATGGCTATGGCCTGACATTATTAGCAGAAAAAGTGAAATCTGCATATTACCGCAGCAGGAATTATTCTGATGGCAAAAAAGCACCCGATGATGAGACCATAAACTCTGCAGATAACATTAGAAAACTGGAAGATGCACATAAAGAAGCTGGACAAGATGTGGGGAAACCTTCAGATGATAACAAGGAATCTGGCGGCAATCCTGCGAAATGTGAACATAACACAGGTGGAGCCAGGGATGAGATTATGAAAAAAGACAATGATGTCAAGAAATTAATATATGACTCTGAGAAATTTATAAGCGTTCATAAGGACCCGAAGAAGTCTGGGGGTAATTCCCAGGAAATTAGGGTTGATACTAGCACATCTAAAGTTGACAGTATGGGCTCCGATATTTCAGTCAGAACATATTCAGACAGCAGTCGTAAATCGTTCAAGAAGGAACCTCTAGTAACCATTGGAAGACGACCAAAGCCTAAAAAGAATCAACAAGGCAAGGCTCGAGCTGAACCCTCCAAAGTCCTAGTCATAGAACAGATAAGCCGGGCAGATGATATAATGGATAAAGAAACACCAACAGTGCCCCAAGACACCGCGGATAAACAGACCACAGACTCAGCTGCAATTAAAGCTACTGTGATTAATACGGCGGTGATTGAGGACAAAGAAGAAAAAGGTAGCAATCAAACATGTCAATGTGACCAACCTACAGAGGACTCTGCCAATGCTATGACCGCTGATAAGCCATCAGAGGCCACTCCAGCCGCGACCTTTGATGAGACGGCGCCCAAACTGTTAGGAAATGCTGATGATCTCATGTCTGGTCCTTATCAGCTCGGTTTGGTAAGTAAGCCAAGAATAATTAGTATGTATGTAATGTATGTATGTATGTATGTATGTATGTATGTATGTATGTATGTATGTATGTATGTATGTATGTATGTTATATACGTACGTATGTATGTATAAATGCGTGTGTGTGTGTGTGTATAAGTAAGTAGGTTGCTAGATATGCCGGTAGGTAGGTACGTAGGTAGATATAATGGATGGCTAGATGGGTGGATGGCTGGCTGGCTGGCTGGCTGGCTGGCTGGCTGGCTGGCTGGCTGGATGGATGGATGGATGGATGGATGGATGGACATGTGGATAAATGTTAGATACACCTATATGTTATAAAATATCTTGAACAAATGGAAGGCTCTGAGAAGTAATTATAATGAACGGATCCAGAAATGACAAACTGATGACGTGAGGTATAGACGATGAGGGCCACGTGAAGACTGACCATTTATAGGACTAAGTAGTGCCTATTACATATTATTATGTTTATTTCCATACCGTCCATACAGAGCATCTTAGAGCAGCTGAGCAAGCTTCGAGGTCGCGACGTGCCCGTGAAATTCGAGCATACAGAGATGCGAGGGTTTTACGAGCCTCCAAGGCCTCGTCCGATGTGAGTAGAAAACGTGTAAGCAGCCATTCTATGAACCAAAGTTCCCGTGCCAGCGTCGAGTCGGAAAGAAGTGGAGGGGCGAGGTTTATTCGGTTAACGTCGGCTTCTGGCTTTAAGTTTAAGTGGTCTGGTACTGTAATAAAATGATGATTTTTTAAATTTTTCTCTACCATAAATTCGGCACATTTTCATTTGAACACATAGACAGTAATAAAATTTTATAAAGGAGAGATCTGCTTTGTTATTCATTTACGTTATCAAACTTCACAGATAAGATTCGCCAATGTCCATGATTATTTTCACCTGACTGATGTATTTCAGCCACAAGTTATTAAAACAATATCTATTCTCACTGAATCTGGTCATATACAATAATCATAGGTGTGCATGCAGCATGAAAGAACTTGGGGATTTTAAATGGTTACAGATTTTGATTTGTGAATACATATAAAATCAACAAAGTCTGTTTTCTCACTTTTTAATTTACCTGAAGATCAGTGTCGTCTCCATATTTCTGTCCCTACAGATACCTGTATCCAAAGGACTGGAAGGTGTTGAGCAGATTTTGGCCCGACAACACGGAGGAGAAGAGTGAGGTAGAGGAAGAAGATGAAAGTTTGTCTTCTAAAGATGTGAGTTTCGTGGAGACGACAGAACCACAACTTCTCGTTAGTCCTGGTACATACAAGGGCGTGACACCAGAACCAGCAGACAACAAGGTCTTTTTCAGCATGCCGCCCAGAAGAGCCAAATGTGTGAGAGTTGGTGGAGTGTGTGAAAGCGCTAGAGAACTGCGTCTATGTTGTCCAGCTGTTCCCATGCCCCGGCCCAGTACTTTCGAGTACATCTGGGTCCATCCTAACGAACCGTTTAGCGGACACTTTGACCCATGCCCTTCTTTTCGCTGTCGGAGGTCAGTCTCCTCCCCTTGCACATGCTGGGACAGTGACAGAAAAGGTCTGTATCTTTGCCCTCGCCGAGATTGGACCAAAGTGGTCCATACGCGACCCGATGTGTGGGCAAAGAGCGAACTAGACAGAACACCCAATTACATAAGCTCCAAGGGTGACCGCGTATACGCCGACCGCATGTATCACAACAGGATGAACGTGAAGAACATCACGTCTAGTTGGACGAAATCCAAAAGCCCAGACCTCAGCAAAGCAAGCGTGAAAGATCCGCAGACTGTGCCCGATAATATGACGTTTTGGAAGAGCAGCGACAACGAGTCGCCGGTCCCAGCGACCATGAGCAAAACTGACTTTGTTTATGACCAGAGGCTGTTCACTCTCTACGAGGACTGTGAAAATATAATGGGTCCATTTATGGCAAACAGCGAGTGGGGCAGCCACGTCAACAGGAAATACGAGTACAGAAACGGAGAGTTTACAAGTCCTCAAGCTGGTGAGAATACAGTTTACAAGGAATCCTCTGGCATACGATTAAGAAATAAGGAAGAGGGTTTGACAGAATTTACAGAGTCATTAAAACGGCCTGCATTCACTGATGATCGGATTTTGAACAAGGACCCAAATGTTGGAGAAAATTACCTCACCACAAGCACCAGCAGGATAAGAGAAGAAATGACTCATAGCCATAATCCTATCTCTTGCTGTTATGATCATCATCATCACTCACATTATCTGGCCGGTCATTACATGGGCTCCGCGCCCACCAGTTATCCACATCATCACATAATTGGCATCCTAGCGAGGCCATATCACCTGACCGGTTTTTACACTCCTTTTTCCTGTCACCCATGCCAGGATTACAGCAATAGCCACCACACGAGATGCCAATATAAACATAATTGGTCACCATTGGCAACTGATGACCAAGCCAAGTATCTAGCATACCAGCCGCTTTATCATTCACACCTATGTTCGTCTCAGTGGCCAACCTCCAGCAGGCAGCCTGACAATACTGCCTTCAGCCTCAATCTCTCAGCCAACAGGCGGTTAGATCATTGCAATGTCAATACCAATAAATGGAAGGATCGCAGCTATGTCCACTCAAAACCTTCAATTGACCTGGGCAAAGAGTTCAAATATACCAGGAAGACTGATATCATTGGGGCTAAAACTCTGAGATGTCTGTCTAGTGGGGATTTCAGCCGAGATGAGTTAAATCCCCAACATTATGTGAATAAAAAAAAATGGCCAACCTCCCAGCGTAATGGTCTGCCTGATACAACTTCTCTGACCCCAACGAAGACACCAGCTGGCAATAACTGCCGAATATGTGAAGCTCAAGAATGGTCTTTACCCAAAGGTGGATTTAAATATCTAAATGTTTCTCCGCATCGGCATTACAAGGGATTCACAGACATAAAAGCGCCCTTTCTTCTGAACACAAGTTTCAACAAAACAGAGTCTCCCTTTCCACAGAGATCATGGAGTAAAGATCTTGGACAGTCTCCGTCACAGATGGGCAAAACAGCCAATAAAATCGGCCATCTCTTCAGACCGTCTAGTGTGCCGGGTGATGTCAGAGTGCAGATGTTCTCAGCCCCTGTGACCACAGCGACAGGCAAAATTTACAGTCTCATGAGAACAACTGGAATTTCAGAACTGAATAATCACTGTATTGCGAATAAAATTTTACTTTTGAATAACCATGGCACCAAAACTAGAGTTTCAAAGTTAAATAAGTACGGCACTACTAGTAAGGTTTCAAATATGAACAATCGCCGGACTGAAGGTAAAGTTTCAAACCTGAACAGCAACGACATTTTAAAGCTGAGCAACTACACTATTGGAAGTAAAGTTTTAGAGCTGAACAAATACAGAACTGGAGGTAAAGTTTCACGCCTCAACAGTTATGGCATTCCAAGCAAAATTCCAGATTTGAATAGCTATGGTATTCCTTGTAAAATTCCAAACCTATGTGATTTCATGAATAATTGTAACTACCTTGAGAAAAACAGTTTTTCCCCTTCAGCATTTCCACCTCCCCGCTTAAGGTATCCATCACAGCAATCAGTCTGTAGGCAAGCCTGCGCTACAAACCACCACTCGAAAACTCGTTGGTCAACTCAATCTCCCTCACGAGAAGGAAGCTACGACCCCTCGTATCTGACACACAGCCGTTCCAGCAGGCCATCACAAGATGACCTACAGCCATTCACACTCTCTCAGAAATCACCGGACCTTCACAAAAGGTCATCGTCAGACACTCGTAGTTGGCATTCAACGAACTCCGGGAAAATTCTCCGCAAATCTAGAAAAGCCACAAAGTGGCCAGAGCGGGCTATGTCTGCTGATCGTTTCATCTTTCCCAACACCAGTTATTCCTTATTCAGTCAATGCAGAAGGTCGTGGCGAGGAGTCGACAACAGTGGTCCCCACAATGGATCTCACAATGTCCCGAGCAGCACAGTCGTGAGCTCCAGCCGCATGACGAGGTTGGGCAGTAGAGATAGCCGCTGGATGACCGCGTACAAGCGACGGAAGGTTCTATCGAGATAGCCACCCTCAGCAGTTGAAAGGCTTGCCAAGAGCATCACCTTCTGTGCATTTCTCCTCCAGCCAGATCATGTCAGTTTGGAGAACTAAATACACCCAAAGGGATGTTTAAATCGATATCCATAGACTAAAAAAAGATGGGACATCCATTATCATCAGAGGGATATACTCTGCTCTAGAATTAAGGAACTACCTGATTAGACATTGTCGTGGGGAAAAAAAATCCTTTGCGATCGATATGAGGAATGAAGGTGGAAACAGTACGAGACTCAAACCTTGGGAATACATGTATTATCCTTTTTTGTATTGTTGCACACTATTCATGTGTTTGGATATCTATAAAGCTAAACTTACAGAAACAATTACTCTTAATAGATCTACATTCTAGGTACTTTTAGTACAATTAAAGAATAGTCAGCATAGTGCCAGCAGTGAAATTGTGCCAGGATGCACAAGATGTAATTTTTTTTTTTAAATTGATAACAAAAAGTAAAGAGAAACAAAAACGGGCCTGATAGGCTAATAATATGCGTTTATACTCTTCATATCACTGTAATGAGTTGTTCACCTTTTTTGCGGACGAAAATCAGATCTATGGTTTTAAATTATATAAATTGTTAAAAGGTTTGTGGAGTCTAAGACGGCGAATCAGGGCAGTATGGTCCAAGAATGTTTTGTGACTGTAGCGGCAGGATAGTAAGTCGCCCTTTTCTGAAACCCTTGTGCTGCTCAGGGAACTTCAATAGTTTGTGATATATTGAGCGCCATGTTCTCCTCTGGCATGAATTCCGTCCAGATATAACATGTCCTAAATACGATTTCCCCCGGAAATGAAGACAGTTTCATCATGGAGGCTCTCATAAAGTATTTGAAAAACTCTTTTGACTACACAAAATTGAACACATAAGTGAGCTCCGCTCCCTCATTCAGCATCCCACACTCGTTAGCTGGGAGGTCAATGACACAAACTTGGAAGGTCGGTATTTTGCTCGTATTTTCCTTGTTCTGTAGGCCTGTGCATGACCGACAATGTTCGGAACTGATGGTTAACCGGTTAATCGACTCCATGACTGTCGATCGTCGATTATTATATCTGGCAAGTAGCCTATTTCTGCTTTGCCATGTGTGACGTCACATCGGTTATGGTTATGACCTTCACCTTAGTCTTTTGTGATCAATAACAAAAAACAGGCGCCATCAATACTCAGCCCGAGTTTCGCTCACTTGATCACTTGCTGGGGACTCAGATTAAGAATAACGTGGGATGTGAAACTCAATATTTCACGAACCTGACCTTGCAGATTGATCGGACGTCGAATCCTCATGCATTGTGTTACCAGATATTACCACATAATGCTCCTAAATTCAAATTTTAATTAAATAATAAACATTGACGATCACTTCACATGTTAGCATTTGTGACAACATACCACGTATCAAACGTTTGCACGGAGGTGGGATGGTGGGGGAGGATGAAATTCAAAGCGTGGGCCCGGCGTGTCAAAGTCTTTCAGTCGAATGGTTTTAACCCTGATAGAAACACCGAAAAAAACAGCCACAATGCAATATTACCACAATACCACTTTTTGGCACTTCCATGGTTGAATACTGAGTAAAACCCAGCTGAGTAGCTTTTTTTCCCACCTTAATAATAATAATAATAAGCACATACACAGGGGAAGGGGCATGAGAAGGGTGACACTGGGACGAACACGTGTCGCTGACGGACGGAGTTTTCCTGAGATCAAATATACCGGTGTAGGAACGCGTTAGCTTCATGGTCTATCATGATGACTGACAACGTAACCAATCTTCGGTCATCATAATCGATGAATCTGTTATGAGCCCATGACCGATGTAACGGGTTATCATGACCGGTCATGCATAGGCCTAGTTTTCTGATGAAACCTGTTACATCTGTATGTTGTCTTTATGACCCAAAATCTCGGTGAGTCTATCACCTGTATGAAAGACGATAATCATAATGTATTGTTCTTTTGTGCTATCGCTGTTCCCTTCTTCCTCTGATCTCATTACTCTCCCCACAATTATCCTTGACCATCCCGTTACGTATATAGAGTCACTGAAGCGACTGGCACGACAGGATATGGTCTCCCCACTACACAGTGTCTTGTAATAGCAACAAAGTGATAAATCTCCTCTGTTGGCTATCTGTATATCAACAGAAGTCACAGAAGTACAAACTGGTAACTGAATAAAGCATAGTGTGATACATGTGTTGCTTTTTTTATATTATTATTATTGTCCTGCCTCGTCACTCTCTATAGAAACTTGTAGTATGATATATTAAACAGTACTGTGGTACGTCCTCTCCCGTGAAGAAAGCAGAACTCTCTTTTAGCTGCTCAAGGCAGAACATGATATACACCTACTGCAGTTTTGCCTGTTGTCCAGCACAAGCCAGATCTGAGAGCTTGCAATGATTTTTCAACTTCTGTTGGTTTTATAACGTTGCGGTTGTCTTTGATTTAATATACCGACATTATACTTTATCACACCCATCAAACTGTTTATTATCTTTATCTAAACTTCAGTAAATTGAAAAAAAAAAAACAACAGAGCCCATCATCGCCTTTTATTTCACTATTGCCAGCCTCCCAACTGAATGTTCGACCGCTGTTATCTGTTTCTAGGTCACGGTGGCCCTGTCACACTCAACATCAGTCTGAACATATGAGGAGGCCCCGGCAGTTATCTGTCTCGGCGTTATAAGGTCTCTGTTGAAGCGTTATAAGGTCTCTGTTGAACACTTTAGGAGCCGTATACTTTTGAAAGCACCGTATGTTTCAAGGAACAGAATCCACTATGGCAGCGTTGTTATGGCACCCGGATACAAAAAAAAAACTTTTTTTTTTTTTTTAAACTTTGCCCCTAATTTGAGCATGTTGGACCCGAATTTGAAGCCTGAAATGTCCTCAGTTCAAGCATTAAAAAAATCACTCTCAGAATCCCCCCCCCCCTTCTTCAGCATGCATTTTAATAGGGTTAATTATAACTGGCCCCTCAGAAAATTGCATTTCAAAATGACAAAAATTGTATTTTGAAACACTAAAAATTGCATGCAAATATCCCCCAAAATTGAAAAAAAAAAAATACAAGTTAAATAAGAAAAAAGTCTTGCTGACCACATTTCTCGCAGAATTAGCTGATAAGTCATTTTTATTGTAAAATTTGATTACAGTTTGATGTTCAACTATTTCAATTACAAAAATATTAGTTCATGAAAGATTCATGAAGCATCTGAGATTTGATGTATCATTCCTTTCTCTTCCTATTCATAAGCTTCATCGTTCTGGTCATCACTAGAGAGCTGTTTCATAACTAATAATGATAAAATTGATATTCCCAGTCATAGATCACTTGGGGGACTGACAAGAAAATCAGTACCAGAAACTACATGTACTTTCCATAAACTTCACTTGCCACACATTTGCTATAAATCTCCTGGCATTTTTCTTTTTAGCTATAAGAAAGAAAAAAAAAAAAAACACAGCGCCCTGTCTCGGCAAAATCTGATTGGCAAAATCTGATCGAAGTTGAAGATGAAAAAGCTGCTTTCACATTTAGCATCTGCAGAATTTATCAGAGACACATCCCTCTGCGCATCAGAGAGAAGCGTCCATCTGCCAAACCAGCATACTAACACTAGTCATAAAAATAGACGAAGCCTACAAAATTAACAACAGTATTATTATCTAAACCCTCAGCTTAGCTGGTATGTTTGTTGGCTAAAATTAGTAAATCCTAACAAAACATAGCTAGAGTTTGACAGCGTCTTTCTGCTACTTGTCTGTTCTCCATTTTCAGCGAATTGCTTTGATTATGTTTTACTTTTAGACCTAGACTAGATCAAAATCTAGATCTAAGTTTAGATCTGTCCAGTAATCCTTGTAAAACAGTTGATCCGCACCACTACCGTAATTTTGAGTAGGGAACTAACTTCTGTTTGACTGCACAACTAAGAACATAAAAAATCGGCGATTTGAGAAGGGACACAACTTGCGATCACTGTAGGATTGATCGTGTGCTCCTCATTGGACAGTTTCGCTGTTTTTCTTCTCAGTTATACGGGAAAATGGCAAAAATTGCGAAAAACAAAATCGCGGCGAGATACAGAATCACGGCCGTAGCGCAACTAGGGGCAGAAATCCCAACCACAACGCGTTTCAAGCGATGCAATTTTCTGGAGGGCCCAGTTATAAGTATTTCACTATTTATTAATGAATTATTGAAACGTTAAGCTAGAATAAAATTATAAGGTGAACTGTGAGCTATTATTGAGGGGACTATTCAAAGCTTTGACTTTCATTTGAAAATTACTCAGCATCCAGGAGTTATTTCCAGGGTTCTACCCCTTTGAATGACTTCAACAGCACGCAAGCACCAGCACGGAAGAATTGGACGCCGTGAGACCGATCATACCACATACCAATCAGTGATACACAATGCATGTCCGAGTTCATAGTGACCAATTAAGTGAGAGAGAGAGAGAGAGAGAAAGAGAGAGAGCGGTAATATTGTTTAATATATCCTTACTACGATAACTATGAATACATTATTTGACAATGTAATCATCAATGTGGAAAGAACAAGGCAAAGGTGAGATACGAGAGGATCGGCATGTGACAAACGGTGACATTTATGTGTGTCCGTATCTCCTTATCCGCTGTTTGTTTGTTTGTTTGTTTGTTTGCTTGTTTGTTTGTTTGTTTGTTTGAATCAAGATATCATTGGCTCATATCGAAACATCTGACGCCCTTTATTTTTGGATATAAAAAAGAAACTTATCTATCCAACCTTCTTTTGGCCCACCGCTGGTCTCTTATGACTATGTGTGCCTGTCTCAGTTAGCTCTCCACTGCGAGAAAAGCAGTAAAGACACTTAACTTTATTTCCGGGTTTGTTTGTTGTTTGTGATGGGTTTAACGACACATCAACACGATTACGGCTATATCTATATTGTGTCAAACACGGTAAGATACGTTTACACATCAAAAAGAAGAGGGGGGGGGGGGGAAGCGGGACAGAAGACAGAAGCAAGGTGAGAATGAGAGAATAGATGTCACCCCTGGAACATCGAGGATAGCACTCCATGGGAGACACTCCACCGATGGAGGGCCTACACCGCTTGCAGGTGGGAGCAGAGAACCTACTTATATACCCGGGTATTTCCGGGTTTCTCAGTCTGGTCTAATATATTTTTTTCTAAGACAACGGCTATAACTCCCCGACTAATTTTAATAGGGGAGGGGGGAGGGTACAACCACTCCAAACTGTTCACTACCACTGACATAGAAAACGCACAAAACATGCATGGATCAATGACAACTGTTTTCCGATCTCGTGGTGGCTCGAGCGGTAACAAACATCAGCGAGTGTTCTGTTTTTGACAGGGAGGTACCAACATTCGGCCGGGGATCTCCAGGTTTTTCCTTAGTCGAGTATAAACTATTCGTTTGAAATGTGATGTTAATCACGTGTACTCTGTATCTTTATGATGAGGCACTGTTTCAAATGATGATTGTTGATTAGAAGAGTACATATTGCTCTGTGTAAATAAAAGCATATTTTTCAAAAGATGGAGCATAGCCGGCCTATCCACATTTTGCCGTGTTGTCACAAACAAGTGACCTATCATAGACAAGTACAATGATTTGGACCAAGGTAAGCGTGACGGCGGGGTTTCTCGAAAGCGTATCAAGGGCCATCTGAAGCAGCAACTCGCACAGGCTGACATCGACAACAGAGAATGGGAACAGACAGCGAACGACAGACCAGGCTGCAGGACAACCATCAAATCCGTAGCAAGCAGCTTTGAGGAGTCCAGAGGATCTGCAGCTCACGAGAAGCTCCAGCGACGCACTGTATCCTCCTGCCAACCTGCAACTAACAATAAAAAGTCGTATGTGCCCGAACTGCTCCACAGTCTGCGACCCCTACACAATAATTTCGGAATACAGGATTTCAGCATGTAAGAGTGGGGAATTATGACCTAAGTTGACAAACTAACATCTGAGGGACATACCCATACATGCCTGAAAAAGCAAGATGACATCAGAAATCAAGAAAATATGAAAGCGGTTGGAATTTTAACTGGACTAGTATAACATTTATATTATAAAATTTATATACACGTTGTGTTATTCTATGAATCACAGGTGAAGGTCAGCTCCAGTTCATAACCAGTTAGAGTGTGTGTGTGTGTGGGGGGGGGGGGGGATTTTCACTAAGCAACAACTGCAAGTAAATGGAAAAAGTTTGGTCACTT
>JBCAUA010245478.1:0-20364 GCA_038406235.1 Peronia verruculata | reverse complement strand
GATTGACAAGCTGTATGTGATTGACAAGAAGTATGTGATTGACAAGAAGTATGTGATTGACAAGCTGTATGTGATTGCCAATCTGTATGTGATTGACAAGCTGTATGTCCATAATGGTCTGCACATTGTGATCTACTGAATCTCACTATTATATTTGTATGTATATCACATGCAGGTGCAGAACGATTTCTTGACGATGTGAAACTGATGATCGGCAAGCGACCGCCCTATATATTTGCCCTTCTGTGGAGATTTGTCGTACCTATCCTGCTGCTGGTGAGTGTGGAAAACAGTTACGCATTTACATAGAAGAGCCCAGGAGTGAGTGTTGAAGCTGTAGTAGATGTGTGTGCATCGTCCATTCAAATGAGGCAACAGATCACACACTATTTCACCACTGTATGGACGAGAGTGGATCAATTTGTTCCTAAAATGTAGGTTTTCCCCAAGAAATTTGATTTTGGACTTTTGTTTTCTGTTTTGGGGGGAAAAAAAAAAAGATATAAAAACGTGGATGTGGCCATTTTAAGGCGGTGGACGGTGGTCTCTCAGCAGTTGACCAGCTTAATACTGGTCAGGTTGTGGATGGGTCTGATTTTTGTATACAGTGAAGATCATCAATATTCTGTTGGCTACGAACAAAAGTGCGGAACAGACTTGACTATGATCTCCTGCACCAGTATCGGGACCATAATATAATCATTGTATGCTGGCTTATCCTCTAAGAAGCGGAACACAGCAAATATCACCAGGTGCTCTTAAGACGAACATTTTTGCACACTGAGAGTGGACTTAGTTCTATTTCAACTGTTTCAGGGTATAGTGCAGGAATAACTGTCTTAGCAAGGGTCCAGACACTCGTGGGTCTTAGAGAGGAAGACAGGGCATATCAAATAAAGCCTTGTATCTCCCCCCCCCCCTTCGTCCCACCTCCGCCTGTAGAGGATCTTAAAGTGATTCTATGGAAGCCCGTTTTATGATATAGTCAGAGAGTAAAACTGGTGTGGAAAAAAAATGTAAACAGAGGTCTAGAACAGAAGGAGAGAGAAAAAAAGAAGATACTGAAGACATGAAAGAAAGTAATGTATCTGAGACAATCGTGTTTTGAGGTTAAAAGGCCGAGCAACTATTTCCCATAACTTCTTTGTTTTTTTAAATCCCCCCCCCCCCTTCTCAGGAAGGAAACAGTTAATAGAATTTTTTTTTTTCCAAACAAGCTTTTTTAGGACAGATTTACTGGAGAAATGGCCATGAAATTTGGCGTTACTGCCAAACATAATTAACAGAAACAATCAAAGACAATACTTGAAAAGGACTAGATTTGGGGATAGAATTTACACATAATTTTGTGATTATTATTATTTTGTTCTTATTATGTTAGGAATCAGCTTTCAATTTAATTGGAAACAAGATATAAGTATAGTCGTCAAATCTCTTCTGATCATTTTAAATACTGAGCTGCAAAATTTCAAGCAAATTGCTTTAAAAAAAATGTGAAATCGTTTTCAGTTGAGAGAGATCTCTGGCTAGTGAAATGGAAACATGATGATGACAACCATGAATGATTTGAACGTTTTACTGTTGTTTTCACTTAACTTTGACGTGCTCAATTCAATGGTAATCATTAACCTCATCTGCACCCCCTCCTACTCCTTCCCCCCCCACCCCAAGCGGTGTCCGAAATAATTTCCAGCATGTGTCACATGTTCATTTATATTATTATCATTACTGTTATTGTTTGATAGTGGTAATGGTGGTGGTGGTGGTGGTGGTGCCGGTGGTGGTAGTGGTGGTAGCGGTGGTGCTGCTGCTGGTGGTGGTGGAAGTTATTGTTGTCGTTGTTGTTGTCATGGTGGTGGTGGAAGTTATTGTTGTCGTTGTTGTTGTCATGGTCGCCGTCGTTGTTGGTGTGTTAATTAGTGATAATTTAACCTGTCTGATGTTTACTATTCCTAGATGTTGACAGTAACAACACTGAGTACATACAAAGCGCCCATTTACCAGGGCTATGAGTTCGACACAGGGGAGATCACTTTTGGCTGGATATTGGCCTTCTCTTCCTTCATGCCCATCCCAGGCTATGCCATCTACCTGTTGGCCAAGAGCAAGGGCAGCCTATGGCAGGTGAGCATACACCCAGTGACCTCCTCTTCATTTCCTTGGTATCAGACAGAAAATCCTGTAAAAGGCCATTGCGACCATCAGCCAAATTACTTGACTTTCCCAAGTACAGGAGGTATCATATGAGCGGTATAGTGAAGGATAAAACTGCTGTTCTCTTGCTATTTGAAACATACAAAAGAAAAGTTTGAAAGTTTCACAATATCTTGAACATTGTGTATGTGTGTGTGTGTGTGTGTGTGTGTGTGTGTGTGATTATGACATTTCTTTTACTACTTTTCTTTTACCTGACCTTTGAAAATGTTTGTACCTCACATTTCAAGAAAACAAGAATTAAAGTGACGTGTGTCCTTCTTTACAATGGGACATCGTGTCCCTTACTTAAAAGAAAAAAAAAACAAAAACAAAAATCTGTTATATTTGATTCGGTTTGGACCATAATCAGGTACAGAAACAGTTTATCCCGAACTGGCCAAAATACACCTTAGCTTTTGAGCGGAAGGTTGGCGCTGTGTCGTTCTTCTCTTTTATTCTTATTTTGTTCTTTCTTTCTTACACTCTGCTATAGTCTTGTGTTGTTTTTCTTTCATCATATTATGTTCTTGTTAATGTCAAAGCAAAATAATCATTTACTAAACTATCTATTATCAAGCAGTGACAATATTTTACTTCAGACTGTGTTTCCTCATTTAATCCAGTTTCAGAATCTTTTTTCTTTTTCTTTTATTTATGTGATTTTGCTGAAAAACATTACCTAAGTGTTGTTATTGCTTTGTTTATATTTCATACTCAGATCAACTTGTAAACGATAATATGAACTATTTGGACTCATGTTTGTGCACTTTCACTCATTGTTTTCTTGTATTGGTTCACAGCGACTACACACAGCCTGCAAACCCACGCCCCAATGGCAACCAAATGACGTCAGACTACGAAAGGCGTACAGAACAACTTGTAACAACACCCCAACCTGTACTTTCCCACTGCCTTGTAACAAGTCTCGGACCCTTAGCCCCACCCATCTATAACCAAAACTTCATGCCTCTGTTTTGATCTGATAAACATGGCAGCTTTAATCCTACAAAATGATAGAAACTTGGCACTAAACTTGTTAATACTACATCAGTTTAACTGTATTTTTGTGAGGATTAGAGTCGAAGCCCTTCTTTGATAAGAAGTGATCGATGTTCTGGAGTCAGTATCATAGGTACGACATATTTACATTGAAGTCTAACCCCACACTGTCTAACAATAAATATGAACTTTTAGGGACGTACGTGAACTTTACAACTCTCCTGATTAGATCCACTGCGCTGCTAGGTTGTCCGTCTATCTTGAAAACAATAGTTTGGCAAGCTTGATCCTGGTCTGAGCTGACGACAAGTTGGCGGTAATAGTTTACCTTCGACTAAGCAAAAACCTGGAAATTCCCGGCAGAGAGTTCGTACATCCCGCAGAACATAGAGCACCCACTGATGTTTGTTTTCACTCCATCACGAGATCTAAGAACAATTATCACCGGTTCAGTGAGATTTGTTCTGTTCTAGGTCAACAGTGATGAACAGTTTGGAATGTGTTTACCCCATCTTCACCCCCCAGACTAACAATTAGATGAGAAATTCCAGTCGTTCGTTCGGTCGGAGCAAATGTTAGCTTTGGTGTCTTCTTCCCTTTTATTTATGAATGTAGAGAAAACTAACTTCTGTAGTTCCTCATAATATAGCGAAGCTGTGCATTGACATGTATTTACAAACTTATTGATCGAAAAATAACAGTTACACTGAACACCCCTGCCCCCCCCCCCTTCTTCGTAGCCCTATCGCATATCCTATGATCTGTAAATGATGTGAAAATTAACATACACATCTTCACGAGCTTATGCAGAACATCCATGTATTAGTTTTTCTTCTGGTTTCACTTTGTGCACAGACTATTTCGTTATATTTGTTAACGACATTTTTTAAAATCCTGATATTAATCTACTTTTCTTGGTGCTTCTTAACCTTGCTACGCTCACTATTTAGTCAGTGCTTATTTTTTTTTTCCCGGTTATAGCTTTTTTTTTTCTTTTTTCAATAAAATTCACATCTTTCACTTTTGCAAGGAAAATACTATTATGAATAAGAAATATTATCATAAATCAGACAGACAATTATATAATTGTTCTAGACCCTGTATCTACGTACGTTTCCAACTGATTGGTTGTCATTGTGGAGTTTTTACATTGTTTAAGATCAATATCAGTCTGCCACCCCATTCAATTTTTTTAAACCTTTTTTTTTTTTTTCCAAACTTATTGTTTCCCTCTTTTCTCCCCCCCCCCCTGTCTCTCTCACTCATTCTCTCTCTCTCTCTCTCTGTCTTTCTTAATTTCTGTCATTTCAATCTCCTTCTTCTTTTTTTTTTTTTTTTCTTTAAATGTTTGCATATATTATTATGATATTTTCATTTTAAAGAAAATTAATTATCATTAGGCCTAAACGTGTTAAATTTATAATTGTATATTATAATATATATATATATATATATACACACACACACACACATATATATATATAAGACGTCGCCGGCCAAAAACATACATAAGTCGGTTCTGGGGGGGTAATATCATCTTAAAGGTCATTGCGTGCCCTGTCCAATGATATCAGAATCATTGCTGTAGCTATAACGAGTGCCCATTTAAGCGCGATTAAAATCAGGAAACTGGGTCATTGAACTGAATCAAAATTTTGAGAAATCGCCCATTAAAGCTTGGACAATAGTCTCAATAAAGATCCCTAACAACCAAAGGTTCACCATATTAAGATATACATCAAATTAAATATAATTTTAAGAGCTAGGCTACCTATCTGTGAAAAAGTTGAAGGATTGGACAATCTAATAAAAACGTTATTGAAATGACAGTGCGATCAAGAAGACTGAGAAATTCCACCCTGATTTAACTTTTGCCCATACATTTCTGTATGAGCATGACCCATGCTGAATTATACGTAATACTAAAGACTTATACAACTGCTTTCTGTTGGCGTAAACTAAATTGTTTGAAATAATTTCATGAATGTTCAGAGATTGTTGAGGACATCAGTCACTGATTACATAATTTATTACAGTTTTCACCCATTTTCCAAATTCACTGAGCTGATGGCTCAGCTGGTGGGTAGAACGTTATATCTTACAATACTAAACTGTAAATATTAACAATATATATATATATACATATAGAATGTTTTCAGTAAAATGAACTCGGATAGTATAATGGAGATAAGGAAATCTGATTTTTTGTTCCAAGGATACAGATCTTGATATAGAAAGTAATAATCTCACAGAACTTAGTCAGCTCTCTTAAAGTCAAAAGACATGAAAATTGATGACAACTTTTTATAAGGATACAAGTATTCGATATTAATAGAATGGTACTAAAATAGTGTTTACGTTTGGAATGAACGTTTCTAAATTATCTCAGAACGATAATTGAAGGATTATGATACTAAGAACTAAAAAATAAATAAATAAATAAATAAATAATAGGGGGGGGGGGCAATAAAGAAAAGAGTCAGACACAGAGATAGAATAGTAAATATATCCATGAAATGAAAATAAAGGCCAAACTACCCCTCTGCTACAGTATTCCTAAGTGAATGACACAGTATCTACACAATCCAGGATATTTCAAAAACACAAACAATTGAATAAAAGACAAGTCATGTTCTTGTGCTCTTATTCATTTCAGAACTCACTATCTTGTCTTGCACAAGAGAATTATTAATCACTCTATCCTTCAGAATTCATCAATATTTTCTGGCACAGAAGAACCATCAAAGTTTCTTCCATTGTGAATTCATTGATTATCAGTTGCACGGAAGGAGTATCCCAATCTTTTAGCATTTCCAAGAAAGTCATAGTCCAGAATCATCGTTGTCCTCTCTGAATAGTTGACAGGAAATCTCTTTCCATTGTCGCCTGGATGAGAAAAAAAAAAATAAAAAAGCAGTAGAACAATTTCCTAGGTCAAGTGCAATTCCAATGTGGATTCAGCCTGTCTACCTGAAAATCAATGGCATCTATGAAATTGTAAAGAAGCAGTTGTTCAAAAAGCAACTTTAATGTTTACAATTTGCACCTTGTCAGAAAAACTGCATCAATGCATACTCTTTGCAGCTTGCTGGAAAAGCTGCATCAATGTTCCTGTTGCGCAGTTTGTAGAGAAAGCTGCCTTTGGACAGTTGTTTGCAACTTGCCGGAAAAGCCGCATTACCCAAGTTCACATTTCACAACTTGTTGGAAGAGCTACTTGAAAGCGCTTTTCGAACAAATATTTGAAATGATCATATTTCGCAATTTTTCAGAAAAACTGCATTAATGCTTTTAAAATACAAGTTGTCGAAGAAACTGACTGAGCTGTTATATTATGCTATGTATTGGAAAAGCTGAATAAAGAACCCATTTTTAAACTTGTCGTAAAGCCGCAATAAAACTCCTATTACTGCAGCGAGTTGGTAAAGGTCCATTAAAATATTGACATTTTTACAACTTTCTTGTCGAATAACAGTTTTGATGTCTAGATCTAGGGTTCCAAATATAATATTATAGCTAAAAGGAAAAAAAAACAAAAAAACTCCTGACTTGTACTCCAGTGAATTTGACTTACTTGAGGATAAGGTACTGTAGATCTAGCTCTAGATTTTAGTAGATGTATAACTGCAGATATCTAGATCTAGACTAGTTCTCTAGTTTAAAACTCACTTTCAGCGTCAGAATGGTTTCTGTATTAGGTAGACTCTGATGCAACTCTAGAAGGCTCACCATATAGACCTCTATCACATTTTCACTCGATCGCCTTGTGCAATCCTGTCAGTCGAGCCACGAGTTCGCTTCAAATTCGATGTTGCTATCCAAAACATGAACAAATGCATGCTTAAAAGCATCATCATCGGAAAGTGAACAGCAGTAGCATGGTGAAAGGTCTTCGATTCAATTACTCTAAAGTGCGTGGAACATAAACCATAAGCAGAAAGCTTCCCATGATTAGCACTTGTATTTCGCTCGCCATTAGCGTCACCTGACCTGACATTAAATGTTTCCTGACTCATTTGTTTTAATACAATTCGTGTCAAAAGACCATTGGTGAAGTGGAGGCAGAAAAATGGTTTTTAGTGGTACCACATTCATTGGGACTGAATTATTCGCTTACCGACAGAGGCCACGGGAAGACACGGCTAAAAACTGCCTTTTTTTTCACAAGCTTTGCCTTATCAGATTGAAGACGGTTCACAAAATCGCTTCAAATTGCACTCAAGAAAGACTTTTGGGTGAAACTACTTGGTAGGAACAGAGTTAAGTGATTCATTGACAATTTGAAACCAAAACCTGAAAGTCGACGACAATCGACCTCGTTTTTCACGATTATCTCGAATCGGCCCCAGCGACTTATGTATGGGGTCGATAATCTTTAGTACAAGCCAGACCAAGAGCAGAGGAATCGGCCACTGTAGTGTATATGACTGTCTACAGTGACAGTGATGGCCAAACCAAAGGACAGCTCAGTGTCAGGATTAAGCAAATGCTGACATAGCAGAGAACTGACTGTTACATCCAATGTTACAAAAACTATTTATTATCAATATTATGAGCTGACAGAAGGATGTTTTTATTTGATGTATAGTCCGCATGAAGCGTGGAGGACATACTCAGTTACGGGTTACATATAAAATAAAACCTTGGTTTTTTATCTTTATGTCGATATGTTTGAGGCATCTTCAAGTACAGAATTGATGAAGGATTTGTATAGCAGTTTTGTGCCTTCTGGAATGATACATTTTACCACAGATTTGGGTAAACACAACAGATAGACATACAGACAAATAACTAATACATTAACAAAGGAAATAATAATAAGTGAGACCTATGTGCACTAGACTGTTACCAAATCATAAAACAAGCACCAAGCTTTTATAAATAACAAAGACACCGTTTCCAAGTAAAGTATAACAGAAAATGATCATATAAACATCAGTCTACTAACAATGTCTGGACGTTTTGCTTTCTGTATTTACACCCACTGCCACTAAGTTCAGTACTGATCCGTGTCAACGTTTGGTTCGTTCTTTAGAGTTATTGTTCACTGAAACATTGATCTTTTACGGCTGGATATACAGATGTGATTGTCCACAGTGTTAACAGAACAGAAAACTGTGAGCCACAATCTCTGATGAAAGAGGAAGAAAAAATAAAAGAACAGTGAATGAAAATGAAAAATGTGATACCTCTAGAAAATATCACATTACAAATAGGACAAATTGCAGAACGAAACTGTCTCAAACAACATGAAATATCACTGAAAAGAATACAAGAAAGAAGAAGGAGAACGAGAATTCTAATAATCATAATAATTAAACTATGAAATATTTACTGTTTATCCAGCAAAAGCTCCTAACACAGAATGAACAAGAACCACATATTAAAGACTAAAACATAACAGAAAAAGAAACACATATAATATAAACAGGGGATGATCAATTCAAAATTAATGCCTGTACCAATTTTGTACATTTATACAAAATAATTTCATTGACATCCGTTACAACATATATCATGCTTATTGTCAGGCGTTTATCGATCAACACCTTCTGTCGGTCATCTATTTGTTTACGAATCAATTTGTTGTTACCGTAGATAGACAGAGGTAGATAGAAATATGTGACGTCTCATAAATGAAGCTTCGTATAAAAGAAGATTTTTTTTTTATCTTAAGGATTCCCTGGTGACTTCCCAGAGCTGTAAAAACAGTCTAGTATGCCACATTGGACGATCAAGAAAATAAAACATTGAAACAACAGAATCAGGTAATCATAATACATAATAACATGTATTCATATGTTTATGTATGTTCGATAACACATTGTTACAGATATTATTGTGTAATGAACAATCTAAAAAAAAAAAAAAAAACTTAGTCCAGTTATAATGATGGAGATAACAGTTGTATGTCTTTATGCACTTGTACAATGTATACACCTATTTAGTTTTAGGAACGTGCAACGACCTCTCCTTTAATGACCTGGTTTAAATTGTCTCGTCAAGGAAAGATGGCAGCCAATAACTAAAAACTGTGATAGTATTTGGTGGATTCAACCCGTCTCCTTGTTCAAGTCTTGTTCATTGTTAAAATCTCTGGTTTAAAGATCTGTGGCTTTTAATTATTACGTTGAAAGTTTATTGAAAATGATAGTCGTCTAAGGCCAAACGGATAATAAAATATACACAAGTTGTTGATCTTGCACTACCACTTTAAACTAAGTAAACTCATGCCAGGATCTTCCCTACAACTCCAGTGTAACAGCCCAGTCTTACTCACTGAACAGAGAGATTTAATGGGGTAGTTTTATTGCAGGATCGAGGAAAGGGGTGGAAGGTTTGGACAAGCCCAATTTCGGCAATTACATTGGTAATTTTTATATCACCATTATGACTTGTGTTCTTCTGTTATAATCTTAGCCGGCGCTTAGATCATACTGTGCCTAACTTAGGACAACTTCAGAAGTCTGACCGCGTTCTCCATAAACTGACATAAACAAAATAACTGAAAGAAATAAAGATAACAATACAGGTATTAATGACTGGCCTGACTTGTTTATAGTCATGCAGGAAATAATAACGATAAGGAGCGACATAACAACGAACAATAACAGTAATCTACATAGGTTTGTGTAAACATACAACCGAAATGCATTGTATATGGAAACCCGGCACTCAAAAGTCAAAATAAAATTTTACATACAAACAATCAGATCACAGCGCGAATCTGATTTTGATCCGTCGAATTTGAAGATTCGCCATTACATTGGCATTGATTACGGGCAAAACAAAAACATGAATTGGAGATACTTGTGGAGTGAAATTGAGATGGCGTTGGCAAAAGATCAGTCACATGACTCAGGGAACATCGCCCACACAATAGTTTGTTTATATCGAGGGTTCAGAGCAATATTGTCGCATATCACAGTCCACTCTTGAGAAAGTAGGACGTACAATTTTGATCTCAGCTGTCTTCATTTTCATTTTCGAACCAGTTTTGTCTCACATAAAAGTGAAAATATATTGACGTATGCAAGAAGGCTTCTACAAATACATATTAAGTCCCATCGTTCCATTGTAGACAGATTTGCAGACACAACAAATTCGCTGTGAACCTAAGATATCGTAAAGGTATGTCTACTCATCATTTGTCTAAAATATTAAATATATTTTAGGGTGAGAAATACAATGGAGGGGGCGGGTAGGGGAGTAAAGACGGAGACAGAGAGAGGGCAAGAGAAGGGGACAGGTGGTGGACAGAGTGCATGAAGCATTGCTGCGGTGGCTCTCGCGTTTTCGCGTCTGATTCAGGACGACAACTGCTGACGTCGGTAAAGTTGTAGCTTTTAGCCACCACTAGGCTCGACTTACGGGTCCTCCCATTGCGGGATGGAAGGACACAAACATCGATAAACCTGCATTTTTTTCAGTGACTCCACAGCCCTCTGGCTTCCTCAGGGAAGGGAAGCCCGACGTCAAGCCTTCTCGGATAAGGGTGAATATGTTTCGGAGGTCCCTGTGTACGTTACACACGTTAAACAACCCTTGCCAGTTCAAAGTCAATGAAGAGTAGGCCTGAGTGCCGCTGTCCACGCAAAATGTCCAAATTCCAAAGTTCTACCCACAACACTTCTCAACAAAAACAGGCAACTTCTAAAAGCCGAGATAATCCTACTTTCCTAGGGAAAGAGGGGTGGGGGGGGGGGGCTGTGTGTGTGAAGAAATTACACAGAAGGAAATGGGATTCTTTGTCCCGGTGAGGGAAATTAAGGAGAACAGCATGATCATTTGACAGTCCAGTCTATATTCAAGTTATTTACAAAAACATTCATCCTTCACGCCGATCTGTTTCTTTTATCATAATACTATATCTATTTCAAGCAAGAAAATTCAAATTGATAGGAATTCTAAAAAAATTTTTGGGTAACAGTTTTTATTCACGTATGTACTCCCTATAAAGTCTTAAATGTATCTGGCTTTCATTTTGCACTGTTTTTAGCTATTTTTCTCAAATTTACTCTGACATTGCATGTACTTGGCCAAAGTAACTCTCATTTTTAGAGAGGTTTTTGTTAAGTCATATTAATAATTATTAATATAATAATATAATATATAATAATATTTTAATAATAATTATATAATAATTAATAATAATAATAATAGTAGTAGTAGTAGCGATAACGGTAATAATAAGGCCAATGTGAGTTCTGATCAGAAAATTAAACTAGAGTCTTCAGCATGAGAGAAGGAAACTATAATGTACAAATATAAACAGAAATGGGACTGTTGAGCATTTATAAACTTTGAGTACCCAAACAATAACGATGATAATGATAATGAGACAAACCTTAAGTGAAACACGTACAACGATAACAGACGACGATAGATATAGAAAACCATTACACAGAGTAAGATCAAAACTTGAAGATTGTACTAATCCCAAACTAACAAACATGTCAAGTAAACTACAAGACTGGAAAATATTGCTAACATTATAAAATGGTTCAATAAAATATCGCTGAAATTTTAACCGACTCACTGGACATCTTTCCAGTCATGACTGACGTCACAGTTTGTAGTAACACAACAAGAAAATGACACATTAAAACAACACAGCGGTCTCTACAGTGTTAGAGGCTGAAATGTAAAAATAAAACACCGGTAATTATGTTTGCTTGTGTGTTTACTTTTTAACATAAAGATATTAAATTCAAATAACGCCTTTCAAGGTCAGAGACAAGAATAGCAGCCTTTACGATCAGCGAAAGAAAAAATAATTAACTGTTTTATAAGTACAAACAACACCATACTAAAACTTTAACATGTCAAAACAGGTTCTAACTTCTAGTGGAAAGAAAAAAGTAACCAAATTATCACACAAAGAGAAAGGATGGTGGTGACAATTTAAAAAAAAAAAATGAAAGTCATTACACAGATAAAGGAAATAGTGTATATCAGACAGATAATTGGGGCATATCAAGTTAAAACTTAAACCGCGGTGGTAAAGTTTGGCTCATTAAAACAACCAATAAAATAAAACAGAAAAAAAAAAAATCAGCCGTATGTTGCCTAGTGGGCCTGTTTATAATCATAAAAAAGGGTGAAATTGAAGTCTATGAGACACAAAGAGAGGAAGAAAGAAGAGATGGAGTTGAGTTGAGAACACACAGGCTATGAAAGAGATGACTCAAACACAACAAGACTCCAGGAACAGATGACATGACGTGACAGAATGACACAGGCTGACCTATAACACAGCTGGAGAGAGATCTTCCCTGGGCAGAATAATATCGTGATAATCCTGGTTCACTTGTAAGAGTTTTCATTTCTCTCTGTGATGGCAGAGGCGGGGAGGGCAAGGCAGGACAAGATAACGATGTCCAATGCAACGTTTACGATATGTTTTATACAACAAAGGTCCAGAGTAGAGAGACTGACTTTAACATACCATCTCTTAGATTCATAGTTGATTTGCCATTTGCCTACTTTTCTGTCACAGTGATTACTTCCTTTGTTTTCTGTAAAGTATATAATGAGGATAAAAATTTAGCTAGCCCGCACGCAATCACTAACTTTCATTAAAATTATCACTGATTTCATAAATTAAAGAGAAATATGGGGGAAAAGCAACAACAGAAAAATGCAAAGACAGACACGCAGATAGAATCAGTAGGGACAGAGACAGACAATCAGATACACAGACAGTCATATAGACAGGCAGATGATAAATAGATAGACATAGCTCGGAGATAGATAGATAAATAGATAGCGCGGAGGCGCTTCGACAGACAGAAACAGAGGAAAAAAAAAGGAGGCAGGACACCGGAGAAGACCTAACAACGGAAGAGTGAGCGGGCGGGGCTTGTGCTTGCCCATTGCTTTTTTCACCCGTGGCGCGGCCTGGCATGACCGACAATTGAAAGTGGGGGCTGAGATAACCCCTGCGATAGGGGGTTGAAAAGCCTGAATTAAATTGAAGTGAACTGAATAGATAGACAGATTGACAAACATATGCACACAGATAAACAAGTAGAAATATTGATACATACAGAGACAGATAAACACAATAACTGTCACGGATGGATAGATAGACACTTACAGATGGGTCGACGGACGCATAAACTGAAAGACAGATCAAGTGACGAAGATGCAGGTAGACTGACAGTCAGAGAGACAGACACTCAGACAGACATAATATTACTGAAAAGATCAGCATATAAAAGAAAAGTATATTACTCACTTTATTTAACCTCCACTGACAAACTGAGGGCTATTTCCCTTCCTTCCATACAAAGACTTGGGTCAAAGGTTTCTTCTAAATGGAAAGAACAATTCACTTTGGACATTAAATGTATATACATGATATTTCAGTCTCGTGGATTAATGATTTATATGTCGTGATATATAGGCCAGGCAGCCCCCACCATGCCCAATAAACATACTAAAGTTTCGTAAACAAAATACAAGAGGTGAGCAAGGTAAAATGTGATCGGTTAAAAATTTTCATCTTCATCTAGTTGTCTTCAAGCATATAGACGGAAATGAATTACTCTCCTATTTTGTGTGGCTGTAAAACAGTTTGGTTCTATAAAACTCTTTGTACCTTTGGTGAGAAGCTATGTCTGTGCAAATATAAAAATGACAATGGTACAGTAACAATAGTAGCAGTAATAATAGATAATATATTGTCATTGTTATAATTATTAGAATTGTAATTGTAATTATGAATGGAGTAAAACCTTTGGGATTGAAATGAAAACTTATGAAAAAGAAAGACATAACAGAGATGTTGAGAAGCGTTCAGGAGAGAAAGTTAGAAGTAAAGCTGCAGAGAGGGCGTCATTTCATCACAATGTCGTACGGCATTTGTGTGTATCTGACTTTGGTTGGAGATTCCCGCCACATAATGGTACACAAGTGTACGAAATGGTAGGTTGGATTTTATCGTTCGCGATACTCGGTCATATAGTATTCTCATATTATCATTATAATGGTTATATTACAAATATTGTTATTTCATTACGTTATTCATAAATTATTATTATTCTTTCATGTTATTATTATTATTACCATTTTCATTATTATTATTATATTATGTGTACAAAATGGTTTACATCCAGATGTCTGTTAATATATCCTTACAAACAAACAGTTTAAAACAAAAGCAGTGCTGTTATATACAATCTTGTGTCGGTCCATGTCTTATTACAACTGACACTATCACACTGAGTAGAGACAATGCCAGCAGCCTTGGTTGTCTCTACAGATCTGATCTCTTTCATGATTTTATCCTGCTCTTTCTTGTTTTTCTCCTGTACAATGCTTAAACATCAAACCGTCATCGACTTATTTTATTTTTACTTTTATATTTATTGATTAGTTTTGCTGACGCTTCAAGAAGAAGAAAAGATATGCCTTTTAGTTACATTTTACAATGGACATAAAATGCCTTCAAATCTTAACGCATGTTTTCATTTGAAATTTGTAACATTTGACAGTTACGTCCATCAACGATAAAATCGGAAAGCTTATTACAAAATACACAGAAAAAAAAAAAAAAACTGAAATAGACAGGCAAGCGGATAGAGCGACAGACAAATTGTGAAAATGAGTCAAAGCTGAAAAAAGAGACATAACTACTTTTGGTAGATTGTAAATTGATAAGTTTAGATTATTTCCCTGCTACGCAGAATTTTATGTTTCATAATTGGGGCTGTTTTTGATTACCGCTATTTCTTCACTTTCCCAGACACAATGGATGTGAAAGGAACGAGTGTGACAAACTCACTTTCCGTCTTGTCATTTGAAAACCTAGTCACAAAATGTTTTTGATAAGTTAAGTTAAGTATTTGTAAGCCTTTCAGTCTATCTGTAGACTATCTCAGACATTTCTTGTGATCACGTCGGACCGCGGCAGTGGTTGTAATCATCTCCACGTCAGTATCACAGAGATGTCCTGTGGAGCAACTTACAAGTACTGCTATAAGATTTTTTTTTTTTTTTATGAGCTCAAGGCCTTTATTCTTTTACTGTTAAAGTTTCAGTCCGTCTTCCCCTAGATGTGAGCATGGAAGAAAACGAAAAAAGAAAGAATTGAAATTTCAAATAGGAATAATTATATTTTAATAGTACCTGTCCATGGTGAGTGGCGGGAGGAGAATGGCTTTCCTCCATGGCGCCGATAACTTCATGGATAAGGCAGGCGGATATTCACATTCATTCCCGACTATCGCCCGGCAAATGATAGGCCATATAGTTTGACGCATGCCCAACCGTATCTTGGTATGGTACTCAACTGCAGCCTCAGGAGAAAAGGAAAAGAAATACATAATTATGGGCAATACATGCAGGGTCTCAAAATATTTTGCCTTGGGTGGGGTCTGGTTGGGTCTTATGGATAGTACTGCCCTTCCTTACTTGCATTTGTAGTGTGAAAGATCTTGCCTGAGGGTCACAGCCAGTAATGGCCCCTGGAGTCCCGCAGGGAGAAGATGGCTTAGCCCCAACCACCATGGGTCTTGCGGACACAGCACTGCTGATGTTCCGCTTCATGCCTGGGCTAGACAACAGGACAACGCGGTGTGTCGATGCAATAGATCTAGTATAAACAAAACCATCCTGGTCTGCCACTGCTCTGGTGGCATATATATACATATATATATATAAACATTTCATACAAAGAGAGTAAAAGTTATATTTTTCCTTCACTATGCAGCTCATTCAACATTTTTTGTGCTCTAAAAGGAAAATAACTAGGCATTCAAGACCAAGCCCCCATTAACGATCATTTTTTTTTTTTTTCATGAAGTTTAGTGCCAGTGCGATATCCTAGACAATGGACAACTCTGGACAATATATAGTTCAACAGAGAGTCAACAACAACAACAACAAACACTGAGAGGCTACAAGACAGAATGATAGAAAAAAAAAGAAAAAAGGAATGAAAGAAAACGAACAAATGTTATCACAGAAAAGTGAAAGACGAGATAAAAAGAAGAAAGATCGATTACATCGATTAGAACAAAATTTCTTCTTCAAGATTAAACAAACACCTCCTTACAACTTAGACATTCAATTACTAACTACAATCAAAATATATTACAAACAGAAATACAGGAAATTTTAACAAGAATTGCCCAGTTATGTTAATACCAACTTCGTCAACTTTGGAATAGAATTTCACTGACAGCTGTTATGACATATTGAAATGTTGTTAACATATGTCTTTTATCTCTTTGTTTACGAATCAACTCGTCTTAGACGATGAACAAAGTCAGATAGAACAATGTGAGACCTCCTAGCTAATTTATAAAGAAACAAATAGAAAAGAAAGAAAACAACAAGTGTGCTGCTGCAAATGGAGGATTTTCTAATGACTTCACAGAGCTTTTCAAACAGAATGTGATTCCAAGATAGAGTTCGAGAAAACAGAAAACTGTAACAACATGATACATATAATAAACATAAAACAAATATATTGTGGTGTTTGTGTTATGTCCTTTAACATAATTTTACAGATGCTTGTATAGGCAATAAAGAACTAAAACCTTCATGTAATTACAATGACATATACTAGTCGTCTGTTTGTACAAGACTGTATACATTTCTAGTTCTAGTTTAATAAACGTCCAATGATCTTTTACTTAATGACCCATTTTACATTTCTGGTCACAAAAAGATGACATCCTAATAACAAAACTTGTTACATCATCTGTCGGAGTCAAAACTGCTTCATTGTTAACATCTTTGGTTTAAAACCTATCGAATCTGGGTTCTCACATCAAAAAATGCATCATAACGATGACCATTAATTAAGAGGCAAAACAAGAAAGATTAGATACCAGTGGTTAATCTTGGACTACCAATTTAAACTTAATAAACTCATGTCTTCCCTACAAGTGCTTCCTTATTGTACAGAGAGGTTCAGGGCGGTGGTTTTCATTACGAGGTAGAGGAGAGGGTTAAACGATTTGGACAAAATCAATTGTAGCAACGATTGCCATTGGTAATATTTACATGGCCACAGTGACATGTGTTCGTATGTTATAATTTTAGCTGACATTTTGGATCTGCTGCAGCCCATCGTTATCTACTTAATTTTTTTCTCTCTTGGCTACAGGGCGACCTTTGTGAACTACGTCACACATTAGTTATATCGTGATGTTGTAATTTGTTATACAGGCCAACCTGGTGTAAAATGCTTAGGATAGCCTGTGGCTTCATTTCGGTAAATAAATCCTTCAGAGAGCGACTCGAGTAGTGGGTTTCTCCAGCGTCCCTGAAGTTGGTGCAGTCGATTAGTATGTCAGTTGATAATGGCAGGTCTCACACTGTGGGAACATTTCTCTTCGGAGGAGAAAAAGAGTGGGTGAGGTGAGAATGACCCAGACGAAGGCGCTTGAGGATCACCTGGCTCCTCTTCGCGGCTTAGTAGACCCTGGCCAAGATCCAAGGTCTGGTTGGAGAGAGTAAAGTTTGTTTGCAATCTGATGTTTCCATCGCTGTCCCCATCGCAATTTGATGTACCCGTTAATAATCGGACTGAGATCCAGATGAGGGACTTTTTAATTTTGCTATACAATCTTTGATAGCCCAAATTTACATACACACTTTGATATCCTTTTATTACTCATAAACATGTTGTCCTTTATTACCGTGTCAATGTACTCACCGTGTTAGGCACAGTATAGCCATTTATCCTGTTGATGTGCCATTAAACCCCAACACAAACAAAAAAACAAAACAAAAAACAAATGCCACACACTGTTTTCAACACATTCGTCATAAGTTCCCGCCAGGCACGGAGAAATGTTAACGGGTGTTTTTAATGTTCTAATGTCTTCATTTTAATTACGTTTTGTAGTTTATATACTTTACTGTGCTTCGTTCATGTTGTCACGTGATGCAAGTAATAATTATCCCGATGCAGTTTGGAAGTAGAGTGTTAAGCCACATATTTAATTTGCATACCACAAGCATTTTTAAAAAAAATGATTTTTAACATTGCATTTTTTAAAAATTTGTATTTTATTTTATTTTTTTTTAAAATGTAAAAACAACAATTTATTTTCCATATTTAATACATACGACACTCACTAATTCTTCTTTCTTTTTCTCTTTAACTTTTTTCCATCCTTTTCATGCTTTCTTTCTTTCATTCTTTTTTCTTTTACTGGTTCTTTCTTTCAGTCTTTTCTTTACAACCCGCCTTTTTCATTTTTTAAAACCTTCTTTAATAGTTTCTTTGATTCTTTCTTTTTCTTTTTTATCTCTTCATTTTCTTTCTCTCATACTTCTATTCCCCGCTGTCTGTTTCCTCCATTTCATTTTTTTTTTCTTTTTTGCCGAATGTCAAGCTTAATCTATTAGAGAAAGTTGTCACCTAAGTGACAGTCTGTCAACCTTTTGGAATCCACAACAATATATAGTTACGATGATGTCTTAGATGTGAAAGAAATCTATTGTAAAGATCTATAATTCTACTGCATCTATTGTAAATATTTATATTTTATTTTCTGACACAGTGATGTTTTGTACAATATGAGTATAAGCTGGTATGTGTAATCCACATAGTAATACTTATATCATTTCATTTGGTTTTGATTTAGTCTGTGCAGACATACAGACTGGACTGTGAGACAGACAACTGACTGAGAGTTAAGTGGAAGTGATAGAAGGAACGATAAAATGTCGTATGGAGGAGTGAGTAATAGACAGAAAGTGAGAGAAGGGAGCAAGAACGAGTCTGGAAAGAGGATAGAGAACTAGAGAGGGGGACAAAAGATATCTGATCAGATGTATGGAGGCGGGGTGGGGGAGAAGGGGCAGGAGAGAGAGAGAGACAGAGGGTGAAGAAAGAAGAGAAAATAACACATAGAGAAACGGTGAATACCTGACCTTATGTAGCCACTTGGTTAAAGCCAAGCTATCTCACCTGTCCTCTGTCGAACAGGTCACTTTGTAGGTTGTCATGGCAACGTTTGTGACAGAGCTAAACAACTAAATTAACATCGTCACTGGTCTCGGGTATTGGTGTCACTCAATCTCAGCACTTTGGAGGTGTAAGTAGTGAAGAAATTTTAAAAATTGGCAGACAGACAGACAGACAGATAGAGAGAGATAGACAGAGAGATCGATAACTTGTTAAGGCTCACGTCAATTGACGATCTATGCCATTCTGATTCCACTGAATAAACACATAGCTCTGTTGATGAATGCTTTTCTTACATGATCTGACAACCTGAATGGTCAGGAATGCGACCAAAAATCAACAGCTGCATTTCCTTGTCTTTTTCTTTCTTTTTTTTTTTTTTAATATTTTTTCCCCTTAGCTTTTTTTTTCTGATGACGTCACGAGATTTGTTGGCACCAGTGGGATTTTGAGCTCATAGGATTTTGTCAAATAAACATCTGCTGTTTTTTCTTTGCCAAAGTTAATTCAAAACTTAATTTAAAATTTAATTTTTTGTTAGTGTCCTATATGTGGGATCCTCATTGTAAACCTCCACCAGCTGGCGCTGGTCCTCAGAATGTGGCACTACTGTGTTTGCCCTATAAACAAAGGTTTCGAAACCATAATAAATGAACACATAATTTACTTGTTATAGCTTTGTATCTATTTCCTCTTTATGATTTAAGGTGGCCGTCTTCATATACGGTGGTGACAAATATAAAATGTGGGTGGAAATGGGTTAATGTTTTCAAACAAATTACATTGAAATCATTACTATTTCTTAAGTTATATCCCTACTCCGTATGAATCACGGGTCAGAGCTATACCAACTAGTCCTCATCACAATAGTACCATGCACTATGATATATTTGCTACTCAACATAAATTAAACCTTACAGAAATATTCATGTTGTGCTATAAAGCTTTTTTTAACGAGCCTGACATCTGTGGCGGTAGTTAATTAATTCAATTACACATGAGTGTTCACAGATGATGCTGATCTAAGCTTAATTGTACTAACTTTCATTTCTACTGTAGGTGGGGAGCAAACCTGTTTCGTTGCCACCAGCGGCGAATGACTAAAGATGTGCCGATCATACAATGTTTAGGCCCGCGCACTGGCGGGCTGATCAAGATCGGGCCCGTTTGGCCCGGGCCGAGCTAGAGCCCGAGCGCGACTCGCACCTTGGCCCGGAGCAACAGATACACCAGTCACC